>JADDOH010010368.1:0-47024 GCA_016648135.1 Agrypnia vestita
CGCGAGATTTACGTTTTCGTATAATACAAAGTAACCCAAATTATACAACCGCGAAGTTTACATCACTCCTAAAGTATAACCAGAACTAATTGAAACATTTTTCATAGTTTAAGTCCGCGAGGCAAATATCTTTCATAAAATATAAAATAACCAGAATCAAATTAAACATATTTTTACCTTAGAGACTTTCCCCAACGCGCGTAATAATCCCGGCCACATGAAACGGTTTTATATGTTTTAATAGCGCGGGACCTATGTTTTCCTATATAATATAAGATAACCCGGGCCGAACGGAAGCAATTTTATATAATTTATAAAATAGTGAAACTTGTACTTCTGTAAAACCGTAAATAAACCCCGACCCCCACGAGATTATTTTATATAATTTTTTAGAATAATGAAATTTCATACATCTGTAAAATTGTAAATAAGTCCCGATTCTCACGAGATTATTTTATATAAATTTCTAGAATAATGGAATTTATACATCTGTGAAATTGTAAATAAACCCCGATTCTCACGGAATTACTCTATATAATTTTAAACGAAATGAAAATCTAGATTATTATGGGCTGAACCTGATACCCCGCGAGATCAGCTATATATTTTTCACTAGACGTATTTTTAATCCCAGAATTTATTCGCTATAATTTTAACGGACTCTTACTATTAAACATAAACAATAAAATTATTAAAATAAACTAAATAATCTTTCGATAACTAAAATAAACCCGGTCTAATCAAAACATTTCATATAACGAAATATTATATGCCTTACAAATGTAAAAATTAAAATGAGACCTCGCGTATTTAGCAAAGATAGGTATTTTATAAGACTTATTTAAAATCGAATCTGTTAGTAACAACTCCTTTATCTTTTAACAGCTTCCCGCGTGATTAGCGTAAAATAGGTATCTTTATAACGCACAGCTAGTTTCCAGAGATCCGCCAATACTATACTTAGTAAAACGAAAATTTAACTAAATTTGAACTCTACCTTTTCCTGAAATCCTGCGAATATTATTCTGTGAACCTAGTAAGACGACAAAAATAATTAACTTTATAGAACATAGTGATTTCCGAAGTTCCGATATGCCAGATTAATTACCTTTATAAAATAAAATCAAACCCGTACTCTGAATTAAAACCCTTTTAACAGGACCTCGCGTATTTAGCATAAGATAGGTATTTTTACAAGATTTATTAACAATTTCCCGCGTGTTTAGCATAAAATAGGTATCTTTATAACGCACAGCTAGTCTCCGGAGATCTGCAAATATCAATTCTATATATGCCGGTCTAATCAACTTAATAAAGCGCAGTAATTTCCGAAGTTCTAATATGCCAAATTAATTACCCTTTATAAAATAAAATCAAACCCGTACCCCCCTTTTCCTTTAACGTGAGCAATCAACAATGTCGAAGAGTATATTTACCCGTGCACAACTTTCACTTGTAATTAAACTATAACTTTCAACCACTGGGACACTCTAAGTCGACGGTAACTTTCACTCAAAAAAACAACCGACGCGGATTTCACACCCCGTAGACGTTCACACCAACTGCCCGAAATCTGCTGCGTCTTGACATTTTAAAACCCCCCTAGCGGGAAAAGGTCCTAAGTCGTGTGTTTCCAGGATTTTCAATATTCTACTTCCCTTGAAACCTAAATCTTTGTTCCTAAGATTCAATTTGGCAAAAAAAAACCATATCTCCACTCGGATATGTCAGTTGATCCCACCTCCTGTTGCCGTCTCTGTCTCCTCCCTGTGCCTGTTTTGGGACGGACTCAGTGGCTTCGGACGAATTGAACTCGCTTCACAAGCGCGATAATTAATTTTTAATATTTAATTTCTAAGTTCAGTCCATATTGTCGTTTGATCAACCGTAACTACAATCTATCGGGTACTCCCCTAATCATAGTTGATGTTTCTTCATTATCTACCATTATCATGCCCCGTTCTCCCGTATTTTCACTCGTCTTTATCGGAAATTTAACGATCTTGGCCGCTATATCATGGGATCAATTTCCCATATATTCACCACGTGCACACTGCATACCTAGATATAACAATCATCCAAAGGTACTATACCTAATTTTAAATTAATTTTGGGCGATCTTTTCTCGTGGATCATCCAATGAATCCTGTCTTTTGCCCGCGGCTCTCCGCGCACAGGGACGTATTAGTTCCCTCCGTTGCGGAATTTAAACATAATTTGTAACCATTTATTATTATTTTTATTGGCAGTAAGATTGATCCACAAAATAACTATGTTACATAGACAGTGAATATTCTCGAACAATATAATACTGGAAGAGTACTATTCGCTATAACACAATAAACTATTAATGTAAGTTAAATTAAATTTTTAAATTCAGTGGAAGATTTTTAAGATCGTTTTGCTTTTAATTTTTTCCCAAAACAAAATAAATAAACAAATAAATAAACACACAGATACACACTCACACAACCCACTATTGGACATGTTTTTATTATTCTTTTATCGATTGTATGTATGTGTTTTCGCGTAATTGGCCCAAAACTCTGTGCATCAATTATTGTCTTTTCTTCAAAGATTGATTAATTATATGGCTGTAAGAAACCCAATAAATGAAAACAAATAAAACAAATAAGTAAATAAACCTCCAGTGCCGCAGGCAAGGCGTCGGATTAATTCAGTGCTCATTTATTGCCAAGGCACTGGACGCCTCCGCTGATAACTATATACCGCTCACCATGTTCTTAGAGGTGTGTTGAAAGATTGCTAGTATCTGTCGAATCGGTCTCAAGTAGTTGTCTGTATTTGTACGTTTATCATTATTACATGCTCTTGCTATATCCGTTCCACTTCACATTATTGTTCCTCCCGTCTTCGAATTTCTATCACACTATGTTCTCCTATGTTTTTGGTACTTATATGCTTGCTTTTTACTTGCATTTACTCCTATATATATTTGTTTCATTTATCCATCCATCTATAAGATCCCCATACGCTTTATCCTTTTATTTCATGTGTATATGGGCCGCAAATTCATATTATTTTATTTACAATATTCTTATCTAGATACACTTGTTCCAATTATGTTTTGTGGTTATTACTACCAAACCCGGCGAAATCTGAGCTAGAATAGCCAATCGTATACACGTTACCCGTCCTGTTGAAACTACGCTAACGTCGGACAGGTTTGTAGTGATTACATAGTTAATATATTGTATCTATATTCGAGTATATTATTTTCTTGTCGTGCCATTAATATGCTTACACGTTATCGTTATCTCTTTCCTAACTGTATATACCGTCATTGCACAATTACCTATCTGTTGTAAAAGCCTGAAGAGCGTTAGTCTACAGATAAATATAATAGAATTATAGTTAACTTTTCTATCTGCCTACGTTATCCGATTCCCGCGAAACGAAAATAAATCATTATCCGCTCAGTTAAGGTCACCCCTCTGGTACATCGTATACGTTTTAATCCGTGCTTCACGGCCAATTCCTATAAATTATTTATGGGGCGTTTTCCTCTCGCGATCCCCCGATTAGGACCTGCCTTTCTTAGTTTTGCTCAATATTCTGCCTCTCTGTTGCCCGGGAATCCACTCGAGATCACGATTAATGACATTTAAGCGGTTTCAAAACCACAGCAAAAAAGTCCATAATTCAGAAACCTCGTGGAACTGTCAATATCATCGTCACCTTAGAGTAGACGTTAATCGGTTTTTTAACGGCTTAAACTGCAATAACCGCGACCTAAATCTCTGAAAACCATGTTCAGCATTTTTTTATGGGAAGCACATGTGGACCGCTCGGACCGCATCGATCGTCAACCATTTGTACCAAACGCGGCTTTACCACAAGATTAATATGATTTATAAGAATTGAATAGTAACTGCCCGTAACCTATATCCGATCAATCGCTACTAACTCCCTCCCAATACTAGCGTTTCATCATTCCCAAATTTTTGTAGCCCCAATACTCCGCCAGGTGGGTTTAGCTCAATTTTTTCCCACGTAGCATTTAAATCATCTTAGAGTTCAAAATAAAAATAATAAAAAAAAAAATCTATAGAAACAGGTGATTCATCACATGCTCCTAGAGTGGCGTAACCTCTTAATGTATGGCACTTAGAGAAATCATTACGATAAATTATTTTAGCATATTATATGCGAATTCATCGATACATTCGCTATATTCTTTCATGACAACCTTACATATTGTTTGAGAAATCAACACAATAAAAAGTCAACATGTACTGACAACACCACAAAAATAACATTGCACAGCTATCCACACATTGGAATTGCTTCACTGTGCCTCGAAACATGCTTGAAGCTGGACTGATTAAAACTCGGTACCTTCATATTGTTTTTATAAACCGCTAGGTAATGCTTTATTGCTTCAAAATACACAAGCCAGAATCAGATGGTTAATGTTTTTTTTATTACTAATTCTTGTGACCTTTAAAGAGTATTTCAATCGTCGATTTAATTATTTTATAAAGGGTGTAGTAATTAAATACATATAAAACATTTGCTGTTCGCAATCAGCAATCTCGCAAAAATTTTATTATTTGTAAAGGTTTGTGAAAAATAATTCCATCAAGTTGTGATTCATATACATACATTGCGTTGGCAACGCTATCATTTGACTAATTTCTCTCTCTCTCTCTCTCTCTCTCTCTCTCTCTCTGTCTCTCCCTCTCTCCTTCTATCCCTCTCACCCTCTCTCCCTCTCAAGAATATTTACAGAGAGAAATTCTGTCGATTCTCACATAGGCTAGGCCTATTCTAGAGAAGCCTCCTCACATTCTAATGTATTTTATGCGTTTTAAGGTAAAGTTATAGGTTCATGTAAACCATTTAAAAACAGCTTAGTTATATAAACTTGATTCGCGCTGTTCATCTACCGCCTGTATATTAGCCCGTTTTGTTTTCTGTGGCTTTAACCAGCTGTCAAATTCAACTGGCCCACGTCCGCTCCCATCAATTCAAAAATCTTTTTTTTCTTCTCGTTTTAGAATCCCTCGACAGATTCTTTAATGCGAAAAAAACTGTTATAGGAATATTACAACATACGTATTATATTACGGCTTATTTCCTATAATTACTCACTTTTTATTAACTCGTGGCGTCTGCTTGCTTGCTTGACGAAAAAACTTTGGATCGATTTTAACCATTTTCCCGTGATCCAATCGAGCTGAAACTTTGCAAGTAGACTCGTGGCGACGATCAGGAAGATCTATCAAATTTTCGTTAAAAAAAATCATAATTATAGTATAATTTAGAATTTTTCAAATTTTTAATGTTTTTTCATACAAATCAGTAAGTTGTATGGAGATTCCGACGCATGTGGTAGACACGAAACCCGAAAATGAGAAAGGGAGTATTGTAAAAACTTGGTTTTTATGGATTAGTTTTTTATGGTTATATATTCACTGCTTATTTCAAAGTACTGACTAAAGCCGCTGTCCTATACGTAACAGAAGTGGCTATACTAATTCTCATTTACGTCCAAGTTTAAAGCCAACCGGTTTCGGAATCTTCAGGGGAGTATGAACCAACGTAATTATATATTTGAATACGAACTAACATAATAAATTTACGTTCTATAGTACAATAAAACCTTGTTAATTCGAAATTTAAAAAACCCAAAAAAAAATAACCCATAAAAACCAAGTTTATATTATACTCCCTTTCTTTGTAAAATATAACAACAATTAAAGATGAATTAAAACATATAACATAACACTAAACTTACAGTAATTTAATATATTTCTAAAATTTCAGATGTTTTGAGCTTTGATAAGACACTTTATGCTTTGAAGATTAAATTCTAAAAACATTTGTCAGTCAATTTAGATTTTCGTCATTCGTAGTGAAGTACCTATTATGCATACCGACGGAGTAATTCAAATTTAGAAAATATTCCGCGACGTTATCGGGCTGCCGTAATCAAACTTTTCTAATGATTCCAATTTGAAAAACCCAATAAAATTTCTAAAAATCCGAAATTATACTATAATTATTATTTTTTAACGAAAATTTGATAGATGTTCTTGATCGTCGCTACGAGTCTACTTGCCAAGTTTCAGCTTGATTGGATCACGGGAAAAGGGTCAAAAATCGATCCAAAGTTTTTGTTGACAGCAAGCAAGCAGACGCCACGAGTTAATTAATATAAAAGGAGTAAAAAACATTTCGAAATATGCTGAACCCCGTTGATTCGTAAATAAGGTACAAAAAAAATCATGATGCGATTGCGAAATGTGCCAAAAATGGTAAATCTCATGAAAAATGACTTTAATTTTGTGAAAAACGTCTGTATTTTTGCTTATTTCAAGAAATCTTTTTTCAATCCGAGGCACCATACGAGATCGCAAGGGAACTCCTTAATTTTACGAGCGAGTAGGTCCTGTAACGAGCTAACGAACCGCACAAGTATTGATATTTTCAATGCGAATTCAAGTATTATAAAGAATGAGATGTTTGGTAGAGTGTTGTTTTAAAAACTAATTTAAAAATTGTTTTCATACTTGTTTATTTCACTTTTCTCTTGATTTATTGCTTTTATTACTGTTTTCATACTTTGTTTATTGCTGTTGTCATACTTCGTTTATTTCACTTTTCTCTTGTTTTATTGCTTATATAATTGGTTAGATTAGCGTTTATGATCTGAAATTACATTGATATATTGAGTCGTTCATAATTGAGTTCATATACTATTTGACTGATCGGACTCAAAATTTGGAAACTTATTCTATAGGACCCAAAGGATAACATAGGCAAGTGTTCCCCCCTATTTTTTTACCTCTTCCCCTCCCCCTGATATATTTTTGATGCAAATCTATACCGTTCGACCGACCGGACTCAAAATTTGCAAACTTATTCCATAAGACCCGGCGGGTAACATAGGTAACATTTCCTTCCTCCCTTTTACCTTTTCCCCTCCCCCTGATATATTTTCGAAGCAAATCTATACCGTTAGAATTGAACCTTTGTTTCCCCCCCACAAATTTAATCCTTAACCCATGCAACGCCGGATACGAACAGCTAGTCTTTTATAAAATTCACATTTACCGTAATTATAATTTTTGTACCATTAAAAAGTTAATCCTGTAACACGTTATTTATCTAATATATTTTTTAAACGTTGTACTTTAATACCACCCTATGTCTATTTATCACAGTCATTAATGATTGGTTAATACAATCTACGTAAAAAAATTTAGTGTACCATAATTTGTCTTTATCGTCGGTTCTTTAACGTTTTTAGTGTGAAAAATTTATATGTAACCAGATAACTATTTTCTGGTTTCATTGGGTTAAATTCGGGAGATATGATGTGGGTGGATTTAAATTAAGACAACTTTTTTAAAGTCGAGACAAGACATTCGGCTCCTAATTGATGACCTGTATTGACTAACAGCCAAAGGTTAAATGTAATAATGTATGAAATAAAGTAAATACTTTCATTCTTATTCAGTATAGACAAAAATAAAACGTCCCAGACTGGAAATAAAATATGTTTGTTTTATATTTACGATTCTCGAGATGTTTTCAAACTTGTTAATGTTCTAGGGCTTATAAGAATTCTTTCGCCCACCTGTGTTACGAAGCCGGCATGCTGATTCAAATAGCCAGACTTTTGAAGATTTCTGTACCTACTTCTGAAGTTCAGATTTATGTATTTGAAAAATGTTTTAAAAAAAGTGCATAAAAATATATTATACGAGATTTATACATAATTGTTGTGATAGGGTTTTTAGGGAAAGGATGATTTCATTATTGTGCGCAGATTAACAAAAATTTATGCAACATTTGGTCCAGGCTGGGATAGGTCGAGATGTCAGTAACTTGGAGGTAGAAAGTGATATATTATTATAATTTTTAGAATCCTTAAGAGGCCCCAGTACACGATTTTCGTATTTGCTCTCGATTTGATAAATTTAACGTAAACTTATTAAATCATTTTGAAAAACACATAGCTAATTAGGCTTTTAATCAATTTTATTATCATAGATCCATTTGCTCTTGAAGCATTTCCTTAAAAAAATATGAACAAATATATTTTTATAACATCAAAATAATTATAACCTCGAAACACTATTTTAGTTCTCATGCAATAGAGTTATCTTTGGTACACTTTATCTCTATATTTTCAAATAAAGACCATATATTTAATTTACAAATTGATTGTATAAAGTTTGAAAAAGAAGTGGTGCTATTCATACATTAATGTTTTTCGACAAGCTGTTTAATATATCATTTTAAAAAAGACAAAAAATTAACGTTCTGTTTCCTATATTGCAGTATCCTGGATACTAACTAATATAATGGATAAAATGATTTAATAAGTTTACGTTAAACTTAGCAAATCGAGAAATCGTGTACTGGGGCCTCTTAAAGTAAATTCCCAAAAATTAGAACGGATATCAATCAATGCTATCGTTCATATTTGAATCGAGGGGAGGGGTTAGGGTGGTCGTGTTTTGCGCAACTATGTAACATTCTGTAGCTATGTAGCTCTGTAGCTATGTAGCTATATAGATGTTATACATTACCGTGTACAATAAAATTTGATAAAGTTGATCAAGTCACAGGAAAACACGTACACTCCAATCAAAATACATTTGATATTCTGTGAACGAAATAAAAAATGGTGTTTCTTTAAATGAACTAAACAATATTTTCTCACGAGTAATGCACATTTAAATCGATAGTCATTAAAATAAATAATTGAAATAAAATTATATTCTTTAATTCATATATGGTATTATTACATTTATTTGTGAAATAAAAGGACATAATGCAACAAAACAGAATTAAAATTATACCAAAAAATAAACCATTTCCATAACTTATGAAACCTACCTTAGTATCATATAATAATTATCAAACATAATAATTTCAAACATAATATATCAAATATAATAATTATCAAACATAATAATTTCGTTGTCTGTCTGTTTGTCCATCCATCCGTCTGTCTGCAGTGAAGTCGGTAAATTGGTGGAATCAAAACTTCAGTTAATCAGCGCGCGATATATTTTAAGGCAAGGCAAGTCGTTATTATTATTTCTCGTGATTTTTCACGGGTGAACGGCTTTTTATTATCATATATATATTTATAATCATACATAGTAATATATATGATTATTTTTAATATTTTTGGGTTCCCATTAAAATTCTATTTAAATTTTCATCCATATTACAACCAAACACTATTACCAATTTTACTGACCAAAATCGACAACAAATACTCACTTCGGATTGATGTATCAATGTAAAGGGTGTTTTTTTAGAGATGGAAAACGTTAATTTGAAATAAAACACAGAAAAATGTTTTTAATATGCATAGCAGCCAAAGCGGATGCACGCCCTAAATCATATTTAAATATTAATGCAATAAAAATATCTGTCAAATAAAGTTAATTTTGTGGATTTAAACATTTTTTCTGTATTTTATTTCAATTAAAAGTTCTCCGCCTCTAAAAAAACCTTTATATTGGTATCTTTCATTCATTCATCTTCATCCCCCTGTCCTAGAAGGGTCGGGGGCCCAAAGACTCGACAAGATGTTTCAATGTTCCCCTGTCTTGCGCTGCTTCTGTATGAATCAACCAGTCTAGATCCATTCTGTTTTCATAAACATTTTTTGTTGCCTCTTAATCTGGGGCGATCCACCGACCGTCTTCATTCTTCTTGGTATTCGTTCCCTGTCACTCTTTGCACATGTCCAAGCCACCTCAATGGTGATTTTACTATGCGTAAGATTAGAGGTTCTATGCCGAGTGTGTGCCTTATGTCGGCACTTCTCATATTCCGAAAGTCTTACGCAGGGTTAATCAAGACATGTCAATTTATTTATTAATCAACGCCCTAGTGGGCTTTTATGGTAGAAGAAAGTTACAGAGATTTTTTATATATAACATAAAATACGTTTTGTTTATTCAATGTTTATGTTTATTCAATGTTTTTTTAATGTTACAAATGTTTACAATGTTTACAGTGTTTACAAAATTAAATTAAGCTTTTTTTCATTGTTGCTGAGTGTCTTGGCAGCAAGTAAACACTAAATTGATTTGACGCCCTGCCTGCTACACTAGTAATTTACTGTATTATAGCAGACAGTGCTCTTCCAGTAGTATAATGTTCAAGAATATTTAACATTTGTGAATTAATCTTATTGCCAATTAAAATTAAGTGATAGTAATAATTAAATGTTTACCGTTTAATAATGGTGTTAATTAATTCTATTATAGACAAGGAAAAAAAGTTTTAAAGTAAATAATAAAACATATTTAAGAGAAATCAACAATATATATATTATATAAACAATGATTAAAACACAAGCAAACAATAATAATTATTAGAAACCTTTAACAAATTAATAATGAAGTAAAATATACATAATTGAACCAATATACCAGATATGACATGATACATACTTTTTCAATTGTATTGTACTAATTATATTCAAAGTAATCGAAGAGGTTATCGATATTAACCAGCAGAGCCGCGAAAACCGTCGACTAGCACCGAAGATCTGACAAAATAAATTGGAAAGATATTTTCGTCTCCCGAAAAGCCTTTAATTATTTTTGAGTGGGGTAGGCCAACGCGCTCCGGTCGATGCTGATTCGAAACGTGATTTCGTGATTCTAGCGGAGCGAGCTGGCCTTTAGGTCGCCTGTAGGTCGCCCAGGAGCCAGGAGCCAGGAGCCGGGGCCGTGGCGCCCGCCCCGCGCGGAGGCTTACCAGGGACGATGGCAAATAAACCCTGGAGCTCTCGCAACCCCTCCAAGCGACGGATTCATTGATGCGCGTCACGTTTTTGAAAGCACACCGCTTTTATTTTTTTTATTTGTTCAGAATTATTATCTGTGAAATTTTTCACGATTTTTCCAAAGTGGTTTGTGACAAGCATGGTCTGCTACACGCTCTTACTCCATCGCTTCTTCCATTGTGGATAGTCGTGGATAAGATGGGGGGAAGAAAGAAATTAAAACTCGAAAAGGTTCTCGTACTTTTTATTTACGTCTTAGTAAATAGTAAATAGTACAATTTATCAGCAAACATAATAATTTCGTTGTCTATCCGTCTGTCCGTATCTGCATTCGAATTCACGGCAAAAAAAACAAATTTAACGGCCAGGATGGGCGAATATGATGAATGAATTTAGGGAGAAATCGGATTATTTTTTACAGGCCGGTGATTATTTTTATAATTTTATCATTATCACTTATAAAGGCAAACTGTTATTTTATAGGAAAATTTTGAAAAAAAAATAAAAATTCAAAATGACCGCGTTATGTTTATTTTCGTAGAACTCCTCTGTAACATAGATGCAACTTTTCACGGTGCACATTTGTTCAAGATCATTTTACCTATTGAGAAATGATATATTTTCAACAAGTTTTCTGCCTTGAACAAATGTGCACCGGGGAAAGTTGCATGTAAGTCACGTAGTCAGATCTGTGGATATAGATATATATAGCCATTTAATTTTTTTTTAAATTTAATATTAATTAATTAATAATTTAATTCTAATAAAATAATAATTTATTATGTACCTTAATCATCACTCTTGGCTCTACAACACCTGGTGGGTCTTGGCCTCCTCAAGAGTCTTCCTCCACTCATCTCGGTTAAGTGTCAGCTCTCTCCATTTCAGAAGCTCCAAGGCAGATGTCTTTGAGGACGTTGTCCATCTTAATTTTGGCCTCTTCGCCTTATATGTACCTAATTTATTTTTATTGGCACTTATTAACTTAATAAATTAATCACCACCTTGCAAAAAAAATCACCCAACTTACCTAAATAATAAAGTAATAAAGAAAAAAGTCTGAAATATATTTTTCGATGTTTTCAGTGCAAAGAAGGTTCTTTCTCAAAAATATGCTTTACTGCAAATACACAAAACTTATTGAGATCCATCGCATATAATTTAACACCTGAATCCCAACACCATTTCTCCCACGGAATAAATCCTTTGATGCCATTCCTAAAAGATTTAAAAAAGATATAAACTTTACATTAAAAGCGAAATTTTTGCACAATGCAAATTTATAGAAGTGAGATTTTGAATTCATGCATATATATTATATATTTTTTGTGTAACTGTCAAATTTAGCTGTCAAGTCTACTCTAATGCTGCTAAAAGCACTAAAATATAGCACTCCTTTTTGATACGAGAATAGATGTCTCTATTAAAGTGGTTGCGATTAATATAAATATTGTCAAAAAATTAATTAAAATATTTTATATTACTAATACACACGGTTAAAAATAATTAAATGAAATTGATTAGTATTGTCATGAATAAGAATCAGAAAGAATCACACGTAAACGATGACAGCACATTGCACCTTTTACACTAATTTGGAAATTACTAGAAGGTTCTGGGATGGTCCACTGGATTCTGAAAGCGTCAAAAAAGCGACAGAAATATGGGCCTATAAATATGGGGGCACCGCGCTGCGCAATAGAGTAATTTCACATTTTACTGATGAAAATATATAAAATAGATCCAGAAAGATAATTTATATCTTATAACTCTGTATGAATGGTGTGGGATAATGTTTTCATTCATAATTTTTACAATAAAAATCATAAAAAATACCATCCCATTAAAACGCGATAAGATTGGTCGTGACGTCATTTATCAGGAATTATAGATAAAGCATATATATTCTATGGTGTTCACTGTAATTTGTTTCGTTTCTATGGTCACTGTTCGTTTTCGTTTATTTGTGTTTGGTTGGTGTTTATATAGATTTTGCCGTGTTTATGGTGTATTTTAATAAAATAAATTATCTAAGAACACATTCAAAATAATGGACAGCGGGTTTTCACAAGGAAAATCCAATAACTTACCGAAAATTGATGCTTTAACGTTGACTTCATTAAACGTCAAATAGTCAGATTAACATAAAAATTGATACATGACGTCATTTGCGAAAATAAGCGTTTTGGCGGGAGTTAAAAATGGTAATTTTCAAAATCGTTTTTTAATGTTAATACACATATAAAAAAAATATTTTTCATAAACGTATTTTTTAAACCAAAATTAAAAATTTTATATTTATAAAAATGTAAAATTACCCTATTAGAGATGTTTATTGTGACGTTTATTGTGGCGAACAGTATAGCCCCCAAATGCGGACAACGACAATAAATTAAGGGGAGTACTTAGCAGGGGTTTGAAAATTAGTGCGACCACTAATGTGAATTCTGTGCGAACCTATGTGAAAAATTCTGTGTGTCATTTAAGTACTCCGATTATATTCATGTCCAGTGACTACACAATAAATAAGGGTTTTAATTATTCTTACTGTTTTGTTTGCTTCCCACAGCCACGATTTCGTGACAATATTATACAAAAATTTGTGCGTGTACTCATGTAAGCGCGGTAAAAGATATACAACTAAAATAAAGACAAAATTATATATTAATGACGCTCAAAGTATTGTAAAAACTGAAGTAAAAACCTTTATTGATTATTTTGGATTATTTTATTGAGTTTCATGAAAAGAATTAGAACTCATACAAACAGAAATGTAACCTCGTATATTAAAAATAATTGGGGTAAACGAAAATATTCTCAAAAAACGATCGAAACTTTCGTGATCTCGCAAGTAAACAAAATCTGATAAGAATTCAATATGGCTTCATATTGAGACATTTTTCTTTTTCAAACAATGTTTGCATTTTCAAAAATTGTTCAAGTATCTACCCACTTTCATGTTTTATCGATTTTCGACCTAAAACAGTTCCGTTTTCAAAATTATTGAAACCACACAACTTTGACAGCCACATTGAATATCGAATGAATGAGTGTATTTTTTTTGTTTTGGAAACGAATATCTGACAATCACGTCGTTTTTGCAATAAATAATTTCTAAAATATAACTTCTACTCATTTCTGGCATGATAACAAACAAAAACTTTAAAAAATCGACAATAACGTGAAATACAGAAATCTGTACGAGAAGCCCTTTTTGGCATTTCGATGACATTACTAAATCGTAATTCAATAAACGGTTCTTATTTTCAATTCAATAACCAATCATTTGTCAGCTTTTGAATTGAGCATCGTTATGATTGGTTCTCGATTCAAGATGGTTGACAATGCACTATTAATATTACTGGAACACTAATTTTAAGTGAATAAATTTTTGACAGTTTAATGGATATGCGCGCATTTCGTCACATTCAAATTTCACTTAACAACTAACTTCATGGTCTTGCATTTCCGCTAAATGCGGCGCATGCGCAGAGTGCAACACAAACGTGCAACGGTAAAGAATTTACCGTTAATACGCCAAAAGAAGTATAACTTCAAAAATGTAAGCCATTGTAATTCCAAAAATAATTTAATTGATTCCGTGAATTTAATTTTATCAAACCTAGTTCATCTATCAAAAATGTTTTTAAATTCTTCTGGAATGTTTCAATTGTTTGATCTGCAGAAACATTTTCTGTTTAATCAAATTGGAAATACGGCTGTCATTTTTTTAGACAAGTCAATTCAGTAATACGAATTGGTATTTTTATTAACGAACGAATCGACTTGAGTTTAAATTAAACAAATTTAAAATATTAATTGTTATATTTAGCGTGAGAAACTTAATGGGGCACTTAATATGTCATACAAAAGTAATGTCTGTGTATTATGATAATTAAATTAGAAGTAGCTACAAGTAAACTGTGCTATAAAACTAAACATTAACCGGTATATCATTATTGGCCTGCCCTTTTAAAACAATTATGTCTTTACTGCTTTTATATAGCATTGTACACTTCGTAAATTGAGACGTGTTGAATCTACACTAATATATAAAGAGGTAAAGTTTGTATGTTTGGATATAGGAGGAAATTTTCGAAACTATTGTTTCACCAATTTTTTACATATATATTTTATAACTGAGCTATTGCTTTTTTTATTATATAATATCTACTGTTTTTATTATCCACATTTTATATTTATATCCTCAATTAATTGATTAATCTTATAGTTATGTAGTATTTTGTTGTATAACTTTATTATTTTTTCTCACTGTATTGTCAGCTGCTCATCTCGACACAGGTTCTTCCTAGTGAGGTGAGCGGCTCCATTTTCTATGTCATGTCTAATGATGAAGATAAAAAAAATAAAATTGAAATGGACTTTCAGAGTGGACATAGGTTATATATTATCACTTTAAAATAAAAGGGCTTTTTGTGGTGACCTATTTTACATCTAAAGTCGACGAAATAATGGTCGAGCGAAGGATTTTTTGCGAACACTGCCTTAACTGTTAGAGATATTTAAATATTTTACATAAACTGGCTATGTGTAGTTGTGCACATAGCCTTAAATGTACAGTTTATATATAATCGCGTTTTTATCCCGAAATTGATGTAAAATTGTATTTAAAATCTGAAACTGTGCTCAGAAGTGATAAATTGTTTATTAAAATAATGTTTAAGTCTATAATGCCTTTGAGGTGAGAATTCACAAAAACGGCGCTATATAAATGATCCAATAATTATTATTATGGCAAGAAAATAATGACGAGTTAAAAAAAAGCGAACGTGGCCGGTACCATGAAAGAATATTTTATCCATTTTGTCTACTCCTAAGGAATACGATCGTGAATATTTTCACATTATTCATTTTTAAGTGATTGATGAAATATCTACGTAGAACGTATAAGTCATATTTTATCAATTATAAATGTTGTGGATTGTAATCAATCATAAAAAAAGTTCTTAAGTGTCCTTGGGAAGATAGGCGTGTGCCAGGTATCAAACCTCGGAAATAAAATTTTAAATAATAAAACTCGTATTTCTTGAATATTACTTTCAAAACGCCTTGGGATAAATAATATAGTAAGTAGTACTGGTAATAATCGAACACTTTTCTGAGAAAATACTTAACATATTTTTCACTCTGTCATTCTCTTGCCATCAATCTTCGTAATGTATAGATACACAGTAAAAATATAGTCCTGTACCTGGTAGACAGTAAATAATATTACAGGACGTAATTTTTAAACTCACGCGAAATATATTCTCGCGCGTGCAAATCTCATTTTCTTGTGACAAAGGGCTTTACGAACAAAGTGCAAAGTTTTACATTGAAGATCCAATCATTATAGTGCATATTGTATTATTTATTGCTAAAAAGTCTAAAGCGGCTTTTCTTACTATAAAATCTTATAGAATCATATATCTTATACATATTTATTTATTCTACTGACAACAAAAACGTTGAAGGTCTTCTTTGACGTTCAGATGAAACTAGTAAATGAAGAAATATTTTTTGTTAAATATTATACTGCCAGTGAAATCCTGTAATTGGCTTTCTTTATGTTTCACATTCTTTGTTTTTTCTAAATTATTGTCAGCTATTGGTTTTCGAATAAATATTAATATAAATAAATAAAATATAAAATAAAAATGAACAGTGTGTTTGACTATATTATTGCTTAATCACTGACTGAGATTTGGTCTGAATCGCAATCAATCAAGGAGATGTTCTCTTTTATTTCTGTTTCTCATTTATTGTCTTTTGTGATTGAATTTGTTCTCTTTTGTACAAATTACTTTTTGTTAAATTGAAATTAACCTTATATTTACAAATCAGATAGAAAATTTTGTTTACAATTTAAAACACAAGACAAAACAATGACCAAAAATGATATTTTAAAATATCCACGACCGGAATAATACGTACCTATTATGTTTTTTTGGAAATAATTTGACGATATTTAGGTAGGTACCTACTAGTTTTTTACTTTATAGTTCAAAAGCATTTATTTTACAAAGAATTTATTATTATCTGAGAACTTTTCAGCTGCCATCTAAAGTAGTTAGCCATTTTGTTTTGTGCAAACTAACCTTCTAACTATGAATGTCAAATTTTTTTCTTAATAATAATTTTCCAGATAAAGGTATTTTGAAATTTATACTCATAATATTGATTTGTTTTCAAAACCACCCGAAAAATATTTTTTTAATAAAGTTTATTATATTAAGAGTCAATAGGGACATCCCATTATGATATTCATATTTAAAATAAAATTGATAATAGCTGTAGAAAACTAATTAAAATCGTTCATTTCAATTTTATAAAAATGAGTTATCAATATTCATTATTATTATCCCCTCTTTTTCCATTAGCCACAAACCTAATGAACATTTTTGAACAGTGTGCCTGTAATGCAAAAAATGGTAAATAACCTTTGAATGTCAGACCCTAAAATCAATGTTGCCCACCGAAAAATAAACTCGCCTCAGCAAAATGTGTTATCAAAAAACATTATATTGAAATTAAGCATTCTCGCTATTCTTTGTAATAAATCGAAAGCAAAACCGAAACTTCGCTTACTTAAAATAATATTCTCATCTTTGAATAGATCGTATCGCTTTTAAATCAACATCTAATACAAGTAGATTAGTTGAAGTAAATCGCGTCCACGAAACTAACTTCGGTGACCGTGCTTTCGCGGTGGCTGGATCAAAGTTATTTTATTTATTCAAATTGAAGCTTACAAGATTAAACATACTTAATACTAATACGTCAGGGTATTATAGTATTAAGTATACCCCGACGAAGGAACGTTATTTCCGAAACCGGTATACTTACATGAATTAACTTAGTTTATCACCACCTAATTTTTGGAAAAAATTATGGTTTTTACCAAAAATTAAGTGGTGATAAACCAAGTTAATTTGTTTAATTGGGTAATTTCACATTTTTTAAATAGAAAAATCTTAATTTTGGTTTAGAAAATGCGTTTATGAAAAAGATTTTTTTAATATGTATTATAACATTAAAAAACGATATCAAAAATCATGATTTTTCGCAAGTTACGTTAGGCATGAATTTTTATTTCATCTGACGTTTAACAACTAACAACAAATTCACGTATTTAGACGTTCATTCGTTTTTTACAAAACAAGACGCCATTTTTGTATAGTATCCATAATGTCAGGGAAAAAGTTTTGTAGATATTATTTGGTACCCAAATGTAGAAATTTATTCCTGAAAACTGAAAAATGAATCCAACATTAAAACATAACTTTTCGATAAGTTATCGGATTTTGCTTGTGAGAATCCATCCTCTATTATTTTAAATGTATTTTTAGATAGTTATTTTATTACAATAGGTCACAAACACGGCAAATCTATATAAAAAACATGCAAACACCAGTAAAAACAAAGCGAAGACGAACGGTGTGGAACTGATAAAAAACCACTTTGTTTTTTGTATAATCTTTCCATTAATACAGGGATCTTCCCGGAAACATGGAAGACTTCAAAAGTTACTCCCATACATAAGAGTGGCTCTAAGTCGTCCGTAGAAAATTATAGACCTGTAGCTGTTCTCTCTGCCCCAGCTAAGGTATTTGAAATCATAATAAGTAGAACCGTCGCTTCCCGAGTAGAGCCATTTATAATTGATCAACAACATGGATTTAGGAAAGGCCGCTCGGTTGAGACAAATCTGATGGTCTTCACAAATTACGTCACGGAAGCTCTGGACGCGGGACATCAGGTAGACTGTTCATATAATGACTTCGCCAAAGCCTTTGATACAGTCAACCATGATGTCTTATTGAAAAGATTGTATGAGATTGGTTTCTCGGATGGTATGCTAAAATTAATGTCGAGCTACCTCCAAAATAGGAACCAATACGTCTCCTACGGCCTATTCGCGTCAGAGTGCTTCTTTACCTTCTCGGGTGTCCCACAAGGATCTAACCTGGGTCCATTGTTGTTTTCGATTTTTATTAATAATATAAAAAATGTAATCTTAAACTCGCGCTTTCTGTTATTTGCGGATGACTTAAAGCTTTTCTTAAAGGTATCAACTTTGGACGATTTTCGTCTTCTCCAAGCAGATATATCAAATATATGTGAATGGGGAAGACGAAATAAACTTTTGTTTAATGTTTCCAAGTGTTCGGTTACATCCTTCACTAGGGCCCAAAAAACTCTATTTTTTCGCTACAAAATGAACGATCAAAATCTGACAAGAACATCAAATGTTAAAGATCTAGGTGTTAGATTTGTAAGCAACCTAACATTTCACGATCACATAGAGACGATCAGTGGTAATGCTTTGAGAATGTTAGGATTTGTTCTGCGTACTGCCAGGGTTTTCGAGAATACCCGCGTACTCAGAACTCTTTACAACTCCTTGGTGCGGAGTAGACTCGAGAGTGGCTCGATGATCTGGGGGCCACATGAGGGCAAGTACTCTCTTATGGTGGAGAAAGTCCAAAAGAAGTTTCTGAGATATCTCTACATGAGAGAGTACGGGCATTATCCTTGGCTTTACCCAACCGAGTTTCTCCAGGGTATGCTTGGCTACAATAGTTTAGAGACTAGAAGGAATGTGTATTTGATTACACATTTTTATCGATTGTTGCGCGGTATGATCGATAATCCTGAAATTATGCAGAGCATTGGTTTGTATGTTCCTGATAATTACACTAGACATCGTCAGCATAGATTGTTTCACATTCCAATATACAGGACCAACCTGCCGATGGTTATGCCTGTTGGAAGAGCCACAGCTATGCTGAACAAAATCGCTTTGGGTATTGATATATTCCATGTGTCTGAGGGGGTTTTCCGAAGCGGGATTCTCCTACACCTTTGACCAGATTTTATGTTATTTTTAATTTATTAAATATTTTCATTTTTGATATATACTTCCTAATATGTATGCCTTAAACATTTTGTTTGTCATGTACATATTATCGTGAAATAAATTGAATTGAATTGAATCGAATTGAACCATAGAAATGAAACAAATTACAGTGACAATACCATAGATCACGTATGTTTATCTATAATTCTTGCTAAACAGTCACGACCAATCACATCGCGTTTTAATGAAATCGTATTTTTTAAGATTTTAATTATAAAAATGATGAATGAAAATATTATCCCACACCATCCATACTGAGTTACAAAATATTAGGTGTACCCATAAGTAATCAATTATTTAAGTGGCAACAAAAAAAGAATTTAACTACATTTAATCTTATTTTTAATCGATTTAATCTCCATAGTTATCTAGGACCTTTTGCCATTTTGTTGGTAGATTTATAAGAAAAATATGCTTCTAGGTGTTTTTAAAGCGTCATTATCAATTCGATCGCTATTAGACAAGTAAAATCACAATCGAAAAATTTTCTAAACCAAAGTTGGCTTTCAATACGTCTCCATATACATCACAATTTTTTTTGTTGCAACCGTTGCATTAACACCCGATAGAAAATGAAACAGCATGCAATGACGTAAATGTTCTTCAGTTTACTTGGCGTAAAAGTTGATTGTCCGCCATTTTACAATAGAGTAATAATTTTTTAAAAATTTAATTGTTACAAGTCACAAAACCACGGATTATAATATTGCGTACAAAACACGCCTTTACACGTTCACTTTACTGAGCTTGACTAAAGCAAACATTCCATACCAAAAATAATTGATTACTTATGAGTACACCTATTATAATTGAGTAGCTTGTTGGTTTTATGGTAAGGACTCTCGCCTCGTGATCCAAAGGTCGCGGATTCGATTCTCAGCAAGTTAGTTCTATTTTCATAGCACAAGCGTTTAGCTTAGTTTGAAAATAGTAAGAATATTGACGTGACACGTATTCCGTGTTCACATCTCTATTTTTAATGAATCTATTTCATATATTTTCATAGATATCTCTAAAAAGTGAAATTACCGTTTTATATTCATAATGAATAACCACAAATCAATAGCAAAATACAATAGTATAATCTACTTTGGATTTATTTCGATTAACTCAATTGATTTGTCGAATTCCACGATTTATTCAATACCAGCATTATTCTAAAGGTCCGTAGGTCAAAACGTTGGGAGCTATCAATGAACCGAGAGGAAATTTGCGTCAGCTGACAGGATGCAGCGTAGACCTCGCCGAAAATAGACGCCGGACAGCGAACAAAGTGACGCTTCATGAATAGACTGTTTACATTCCCTTTCAACATTCCCTTCAGCGTTGGCGATTTTACTGTGAATTTGATTTTGACACGGCCACTCTTTGGAAAATGGAAAATAGCCGCTTTAGATTATAAAGTCTGGTATATAGTTACTTCTTTCTACAAAACCTGAGCTAATCGCGATAAACGTTGTAATTATAGACGTACCACTGTAAATTGGCGTGCGAGGGATGGCGTCCCTGTCGTGTAACAGAAGTTGTCAGGGTGTAAATTTATTACACAATACATAATGTACAGAATGTCCGGTGACCGATGTCAGAGCCTTTAATAGAAATTTGGTCGGGCAACACTAAAGAAACGAAACATGGTGGCCGCTCTATCTGTCAATCTGTCAATATCGGTCGGTAATATCGGTCCATTATTTGCTTTTTCAGCTTCGAAAAACTTTAATACTTCATTAGCAATGGTTCTTGCACCATTCCGGATTGTTTTGGATGTTTTAGACATAATAATTCAGTGTATATTGGTAATCAAGATATCACAGCTCCCGAGCAAATACGAAATTGAACTGAATGGCATGGTGAGGGGTTACCGCCGGGTGCGGGCGGGGTAGGTTTTAGTTCCAAAATCGCCGCACGCCAATTTACGTTGGGCAAGCAATAAGTGCTTTCATTTTAAAATTTAAGGCTGTTTATGTAGCTATCTATAGGATGGTCCATCCGATACGCCGGATTTAATTTCAATATGAAACACACCGAATAATTATTTAATTGGGCAATTTTTATTGATTTATAAAGCAGACATGTTGAGATGGTGTTTTGATCAAATGACCGTCGCAGCTGTGTTGGCGTACTCAGACCCATTTGATAAATTTTTGAAGATTTTTTGCGAGGCAGTTCGCTCAATTTCAGCAATAACGCGTTGGGTTACTGTTTTCAGTTCAGGAATTGTTTGCAATTTGCTAGCATTGACAGTGGTGTTTACAAAACCTCAAAGGAAAAAATCGCATCGTGTCAAGTCGCAAAAGGATGGAGGTGAAGGTCTCTAGTGAGAATTCCTTGCAAACTGGTTCTGATAATGTTCAATTGTTGATGACAACAAACTGTTGATGTTCCGGGATACTCATCGATACTGTTACGTGTCGTGGCTGCAGGAGGAATTAATGAAAACGCTGGAATGCAATAAGGGATTTATTGAATACCGATTAATTAATTAAAAGTTTCTAAATACTATTAAATGTAACGCTAATCAATATATATATGGGACGGGTCGTCCACGTCCGTCCATCGACGAGACGATCAACTAGTTGAATTCGTCAATTATTTAATTATTATTATAATTTTGTTTACACCACTTTTTATTTATTTTTTACATGTTTCGGGAACAATGTTCCTTTTCTCAGATTGAGCCTTAAACTAAAGTTGACAAATAATACAGATATATTTACTTATTAATAATGTCACCACAAAGTGAAAGCCTGACTTTGAAAGATTTATTCTTCAATAAATTTCTAGATAACATCTCAAATGTAAAGTATTTTTAAATTATGTATTTATTTATAAATTTATAGATACTAAATAAATGTAAAGGTTTTTATCATTTTATTTAACTTGTATTGAAACGAATGAATTTTTCGTAATCGATTTGAGTTAGTGTAGTGATAGTCCAACGTTTTCCAAAAAATAAGTCAGATATATTGAAAAATTCAAACTTTGATGTCGCATATCTCCATAACTATTGATATTAGGTCATGATAGCTTTCGACTCATAATCAAGGCAGGAATATAGTCCTGCGAGGTTATTAATGTTTTCCATATAACCCTGTACACATGTAATGATATGTACCTAATATATTTTTTTATACACACATTACTGCTTTGTACTTATTTATATTTTTAATTTTTATACTCATACCCAATACTTTCACTGCTTATATATGTAGTTTATATTTATATTTTACTGCTTACATCTGATATTGTTGTGTATACCTACTTCTTTCTTTATTATATATAGAAAGAAGTATATAAAACAATATGTAAAAGCCTATAATGTGCGTAAACAAATAAATAATAAAATATTTCTTTTTACATATAAGCACAAGTAGCGGTTTTACTTTCCCCGAAACTGTATTCCTTCGAACTTCTTTAAATTTTAAAAATTAACGTAATAAAAATAGCCAACGGTTGAGCCGTCGAGCAGCGTCGCGTCAAACCGTAGACAGTTGACCATCGTCCCGATGTTTAGATAAACGTGCCGCCGACTTCCCGTACGCAGTTGATCGTCTCTCGATACGGACGTGGACGACCCATCCTAATTATACATATATATATATATATCTCTATATATATATCTATATATATATATATATATAGATCATATCTCTCTATATATATAAAGAAACCCGTGTTTCCCTACCCGCCAAGTTTTCTCCACAACCACCCACCGTTGGTTATGATGGTGGATAGCCCTTGGTGTCACATCGAAAATATGCGAGTTTGGTGGGGGTGGCTGAGCGTGGGTGGGAGTGGGTGACGAAAATGTGCTTTCTAGCACATTGTTTTGTTATGGGAAGGCCGCAAATGCTTCAGATTATTTTAAAATAGGCGCGCCGACTGTGTCGGTGAGTCTAAAAGGTTCCGCAAAAACCTGCTCTAGAAAGTTCTGGAAGGAGAAGGTTCTAGAAAATTCCCGAAAGTTCTATAAGGTTCTAAACTGAGTGGCGGAATGTGTCGGTATGTCTAGAAGGTTCCTGTACATTCGATAAATTTCTTGAAAGTTCTGGAAGGAGAATGTTCTAGAAGGTTGGCGAAAGTTCTATGATGATACAAACAGTGTACTAAAAATCTACGCATGCGAAGCTGCGCGGGCACAGCTAGTATTAAATGAACTGTTTCGCAAATTTATCACTCGTTAATAGGCACTTTATAATCGCTTCAACATTTTATTCACTATTCACTGGAACAATCCACCCAATTTTAGCACGTATTACTATTCGCTCCGGTTTATTTCGCTACGCAAGAACTTTTTCCAGAATAGTCGCTCAAATATCGCACACGTGTAAGTACTTTACTTAATCAACTGTCGCTTAGTTCCCACGCCTGATAGCAATACCGTTTTCGCTTCGTGATTCGCCGCCAGGGCCGCGCCGCTAGAAACGTCAAAACAACAATGGTCCTCGCGGTCTGGATCCGTTTATTTATACGGTATGGTTAAATTCTTCGAACCTTCGAGATTTTATAGTGTTTTCTCGCAAGTTCTCGCAATTTCCAGATGTTCCTGGAACTTTGGAGACGTCTCTCGAAAGCTGTAGATTACCTACGCTTGGTTGTTCTGGAATTTTCGGGAGTATTGTGAATATTTCAAACAACTGTCACTTGACATGAGTGCGTGATTCTTTTTACTTCCTTTCTTTTAACTCGTGGCGTCTTCTTGCTTGTTTTCTTGACGAAAAAACTTTGGAACGATTTTTAACCCTTTTCCCGTCATCCAATCGAGCTGAACTTTGTAAGCAGACTTGTGGCGACGATCAAGAAGATCTATCAAATTTTCGTTAAAAAAATAATAATTATAGTATAATTTTGGATTTTTAGAAAATTTTATAATTTTTTAAAATTGGAAACCATACAAATGTTTGATTACTACTAACAGCGGCCTGAAGACGTCACGGAATATTTAAAATTTGAATTACTCCGTCGGTTTATGTAATAGGTACTTCACTACGAATTTAGAAAATTTATGACAATTGGTTCACACATGACAGCAAAATTCACAAATATTTTAAAATCTTGATTAAATTGACTGACAAATGTTTTTAGAATTTAATCTTCAAAGCATGAAGTGTCATATCAAAGCTCAAACAACTGACATTTAAGAAATGTATTAAATTCCTGTAAGTTTAGTGATATGTAATATGTTTTAATTCGTCTTTAATTGTTGTTATATTTTACAAAGAGAGAGAGTATAATAAAAATCTGTTTTTTATGGGTTAGTTTTTTAGCCTCGTTACAATATTTTCACTGACAACTGCAGCATTTTCGGCTGACCACACATGATGAGGACGCGATTGTTCATAAACAAACCAGTTTCCTTGATTTTATTTAATTAACCATTGAATGGCGGACTCATTAATTGAAATATGTATACCAAGAATTCCTCGAACTTTTCGAACGGTCTCAGCATTATTTTCGCAAAATTTATGAATAATTTTAACGGTAAAAAATTGTTGTTTTTATATAAATCCACTTTTAATATCTTCAATGACAGCAGATAACAAATTTCAAACATTAGGGTTACCAAATATAATATAAAAGAATTGTGGAATATTTAAATCCGGCGTACCCGATGAGCCACACCGTATTAGCATTACGCAAAAATTATATTCATGTATAATTCAATTTTATTTATGCTCATGTAAACAAAGCATTTATTATCCAATTGACGAAAAAATAGAGTTTTATGTTTGAAAATCCAGGGTCCATGGGAAGGAGATGCTAAGTCACATTTTTAACTGTTTGAATAAATTTAAATTTGACCGACTTTGAAATGCTGTTACTACGTCGGTTTATTTTGTGGGCTTAAAAGTAGAAAAATGTTTTTTTGTGGAATGTGCATTTTAATAATATGTTTACACTAATATGTTGCCAGTACAAAAATACCGTAGTTAATCCTAATTAAGTCTTTCAAATAAAATAATGCAAGGACTCGTCACCATTTTCGCAGTCTGAGAATTGTTCAAACTGTCATGACCCGAGTCATTTAAATTCACTGGACTTAAAAAAATATACGCCTTTGAAAAATGTACTATTTGAAGTATGTGCTCGTACTTTCGATAACCTTGAAGTGTGTGTACTAGTGTTCGTTTTGAAATGAAGTGTACTATTTGAAGTAAATACTTTCAATAACTTTGAGGTGTGTGTAGTTTGTAGTGTGCACTACACTTCAAAAGGTGTGAAGTGTACACTTCACTGTAATGTAGTACTACATTGTAGTAGTGAGTACAGAGCAGACCATCACTAGTCCACAGCTGACGAATTGTACTTACAGCGTTTTATGTTGCATGCGGATCCAATCTCCAATGCTCCCAGCTTCGTCGAATCCGAAAGGCTTATGTGAACTGATGCGTCTACGTTGGATCGGATACCACACGAAAAAGGAATGTCATCTCTTGGTTGAAAAGACACCGGCACACACGCTTTCCAACTGTCAAAACTGGTTGGATTTATTAGAGGTTTAAATCCTGACTAGCGGTTGGCGTAGAATACGTCGGATGTCAGTTTCGAACAATCAGAATCATTTCGCAGCCGGCGCCCGGCGGTCACGAAACAAAAGGACTTTGCCGAAATCGGTTGGTTTTTAACATAATTTTCGCGCGGTCAACTACATAGTAATATGAGTAATTTTATTAAAAATGATTAACCACAATGTTTTTGCAGTAAATTTTAATGTCGTATTTAAGGAGCAGTGATTTTAATGTAGAAGCCTCCATCTTTCGTTAGACTTGTCCACTTTCGAAGACATCTTGATTGTTTATAACTTGTTTAAATTCTGACCAATTCTATCCAAACTGGCAACGCCTTATGTTATTATTGAAGAAAAAAAGATGTGAGCAACAGGAGTAAGGTTTTGAATTTCCTTTCAAATTTTGCAATTTTAATTGAAAATTTTACAAGAAATCCATGATTTTTCTACGTTTTTCAAAAGAATAATAGTAGATTTTTAAAACAGTAGAAACGTCACGCATTCCTACAGTCAAATATACAAGTGGGAATAGAGCCAGAGGTGTGCACGGATGATGTGGTACTTTCTGTGATGCATTTTCGTCTCCACTTACGACATTTACATTATTTTTTATGGTGTTACGTATTCAGTATTATGAAGAACTTTATTTTTTACTCAGGAGAGTGAGTATTGGACTCATTTTCATTTCATATACTTGGCTTTGTCTTCACCTCATATTTATATAGAACTAAAATAACAAAAATTTTGAATGCCCTAGGACTGGAAACCGTAAATCAAAGAATAATATATAATGTAATGGTGCAAATATTTAAAATTAAACATGGATTAGTACCCAAATACTTTGATGACAGGATGAAGATGAATAAGGATTTTCATTCCTGCAATACAAGAGGAAGCGACAACATAAGACTACCAAAGAAAATGAAAAACACCTCACAAAATTGTATGATGTATAAAGGTATAAAAATCTTCGATAGCCTGCCAAAGGAAATTCAAAACATGGAGAATATAAGGAGGTTTAAACTGGAGTGTAAGTATTTTATTAGCCCACACAACATTATGTGTGGAACTAAATAATTAAGATAAATAAATAAAATATTTTTTGGTTTTATTTGTACTTACTCACATATATGTATATCATGTATCATACCTCGTTCTATTTGTTGTGTGGTTTGCTTTGTTGACAGTGAAGCGGTTTTCTGTGGATGTATCCCCATGTATGTTTGAGTGGCGTGAGGAGGATTACCACTTTAGCATTAAAAAATGCCGAATTGGGTGGCGAAAGTGTAGGGCTGATGTGGGAGCTATTGCTCACAAAACGGCCCCGGGTGTGTGGTGGGTCCCTCCTTCCACAAACATGATTTCAGAAATATTATGTAGATACCGGTACAAAGATTTCAACTAAATTAACTGATATTTCCATACATCGACGATTGATAATGTTTAGAATTTTCATATAATTCACATGCAAGAAACCCATATCTTTCTTAGCAAAATCTCATTACTCACCTTAAATTTCGAATTATGTCTTTCAATATACATATATAGCCTGGAATTGGAGAAAAAGACTGAAAGTAGACTGAATGCGGTAGAAATGCGGTCAATAAGACGCTTGTGTAGAAAATCTTTGGTCGATTGTGTGAGAAATGAACAAATTTGAAATTAATGTAATGCCGGCTGTGGTGTGGTAGATATAATAAAGAAAGGAGTGCTGAGATGGTTTGGTCATGTAGAACGTATGAACGAGGAAAGGACGGTTAAGAAAATATGTGGCGAGTGTTGAAGGCAACAAGAATAGAGGGCGTCCGCGAAAGACTTGGCACGATCAGATACTACAAGTACTGGAGGATGGTCCTGCTAAAAGTCTCAACAACCGTAGAGCTTGCACGAGAAGATGTGTGAATGTAGCCGAAGCAAAATTTGTATGCCAGGATAGAAGAATATGACTTTCTATCCTCTTTGCCTACCCCTGCGGAGAAACGGCGTGATAGTTATAATGTTGATATTTACGAAAGTACGCATGCATGTGCGAATGTCTTAACCATATAGGGATATTAACGAGTGTCTAAATCTATTTTCAATACATCATACCTAATATTTCTAAGACACGCAATAGTAATTAATTTCTTGTTAAGATATTAAATAGAAGGTATGATGAAGTAAGAGTTTCAATTCAGAGAAATTAAACAGTGTCGCTTTTATTCAAAATCTACATTTTCAAAAATGTTTTCATAAATCACTCTTGAAATATAATTTAAACTTATAAGGTTGTTATAATCAAATAACTTTCTTGGAATACCTTTCAATTAAATGGGGTTCGAACGACAGTTTGCACCAGAAAATTGAATACAAAATAGAATTGATTATTTTCATAATATTGTTCACAGCTTAGGTGGTATTATCTGCAATCTAAACAGAGCATATTTCAAAATAAATTAATTAGAAACCGCTAATTATAAAACTGTGCCGAAAACGGAAAAGCGGTTTTAAAAATAAATTGATTCTGTCCATAAATTGTTGGGTAAACGTTTTAACACCGGCTATTCAAATTCAATCATAAAAATATTAGAATAATAATTTATAAAGGTTCCCCCCCACACAAGGGATGTGCTGGATTTCAAAATATTATACACCCCCGTAATGATGGCGACGTAATCCATCAGGCACATTATAAAGACCTTCAGCCGTCAGCCTCTGTACGTACGAGGCTTGCGGTAAACAGTGGCGTACCTCTACGTAAATATTGGAGCCGTGTATTCACTAGGGGACAAATAGCGCAGCATTCCGCGCGGCATGTTGCATGAACATCTACGTTCATGTTTCGGGGACAATGACGCGGTCATTTGACGTGTACACACCGGGACTCGCATATCTTGTCGCGGAAATGTCACCCGATGAGGTTATGTTGACAGCTGCGGTATCTATTTACACTTCGTCATTTAGCGAAAACGGGGTTCCGCGCAATTCGAAATGTTTTATTGGGTCGCAATTTCGAATTAACGAGGTTTTACTGTAGTAAATTGAATATTATTAAAAACAAGGTCCTTTTTGTAAATAATTATTGTTTTCCACACGTCGTGGAAATGTCGCCCTATGAGGTTATGATGACACCTGCGTATCTGTTTATGTTAACGAGTTTATCGAAACGTAAGAGGAGAAAAAGGTGGTGGGTGCGAAATTATTTACTGCAAAGAGAAAGAAGGACGGATATTCTATGCGATCTTCGATCGATACAGCTCGGTGAGTTGAAGAATAATTTCGTTTCCCCACATTGTCATCTTGACAGATACAGCGCATGCGTATTCACTTGTAAACATACCACGTGGTACTGACGCTCCGCGTAATGTCGCAGTAAGCACGCTCGGGTACCGTGCGCATGGCAACGTTGCCACGGCACGTAGAAATTCCGCGCTATGTTGTGCGCGACGTCGCGGAACGGTGCATGACGTTGCAACGTCACGTAGACTCTATGCCGCGCGTGTTGTTGAGGGACAATTTGTCCCCTAGTGAATACATGGCTTGAGGCCTTGGGCGCAACAGCATTTTAGGGCCTCGTCTTATTAAATTTTCTCCCCAATCCAAATATTAAAATTAAAAGTTTTGTCCCGCGATTGTTGAGGCGGAAAGAATTACGCATACTAGAGGATTTCACAGCACGCTGCACATATTGCAGTAAATTAGAAATTGCTGGAATACGCGGGAATAAATCAGAAACGTCTCGATCGCATTCGCAACTTCCCAAAATAACATTGCCTATTTAACGGGAGACAGAACCGCCGCGCAAATCAGTTTTTAGGCGATTACACAGGTAAAGCGAAACCAGAGACAAAAATCGAACCAGCGATTCAGTCCGACCAACGACAATAAATTAAGAGATTACTTATCAAACGTTCAATAGTAAATAATCCAAATATTAAAAATTTAAAAAAAAAACGCCTATTGTACAAAATTGTTTTGTTAACTAGTAAATTTAAATACGCAAGAATAAATACTTTCACTGTATTATAAATATGTCTTAAATATATTCGAGGTGGGCATTCCTTCGATGTGATCTAATCCCTTCGCTTAAAGAAGGGGTTAAAAGTCAATCTCTATCCAATTTTATAAATTATATATTATTGATGGATTTGGCGTTTACATTATAGAGATTATTATTTATATGATAGATTATTATAGATATATAAATAATATTTACTTTTATGAATGTTTTATATCTTTATATATATATATATACTATATTATATATATATATATATTATATATATTATATATAATATATACTATATATATTATATATATATATATATATATATTATATATATATATGTTAACATCTTTGCTATCAATGTTAATATTACTTAATATCCATAATAATCTATCATCGTTGTGTTTAAAACTTATTACGCCGAGGAAGATAAAAAGAAGAAGCTTAGGAAGAAAAAAATTATTTTGATAATGACAATGATAATGATAATGATAATTTTAGATTATGCAGACATAATCTCGAAAAGTGGCTCATTGATTTTATACATCTTTCAGACGATAAGTTTGTATACATAAACTTCAATAGTAGATGACTTATAAGAAAGTATAAAATAATAATAATAATATGAATACCATGAAAAATCCATTTGAGACCCTTAAAATCTGGGGCCCTCAGAAGTAGTCCACGGCACACATTCCTAAATCCGCCACTGGTAACAAATTGAATTATGTAGCAGCTGTATTAGTCTTTTCTAAAGTATATCAAGGATTTAAATCAACTAATGTTGACGTGTAAGGTTACAGCGGCAGCAAAATAATTAAAACTTTAAAAAATTAATCACACTAAGGATTATTTTATTGTAAATTATTCCATTTATTGTTTAGGAGTTTCGAAAAATCAATGCTTGGTACGTGATTGGCGGAACACCTACTCATTTGTTGATGCCTGTATATTTAGGGCTGTTCAAACAAGCATAAAATATTATCAAATTAATTATGGTAAACACCTGGATCAGCCTAGAAGCCACGGGAACCTTCTCCTAAACACTAGAAAAATCTAGGAGGTTCGATAATCCAGTTTTTGGGTATAAATAGCGCGAATCTAGGCAGCCGGGGAGAGTCTTATTTTGACAGTCTTGAATTGTGAAGCGACAGATACCGAGGGAAATAATCGGGCGAGTACCTACTTTTAAATTTTTATTTATTTATATATTTAAACGGTTTGAACTACTACTTTTATACTACCTTTTAATATAGTTACATTAATTATGTTTACTCCATTCAGGTGTGGTTTCGCAATAATATTTAGGAGTTAGACAATATTGAAAATAAAGAGTTTATAATAAGATTTGAACAGTGCATGTAGAAAAAAATATACAGATTATTTGAGAAATTTTGACATAATTTATGGGAGATTACTTTACTTACTCTTCGGTAATATTTTTGAAGAGGTTAGATAAAGCAATTTTGTTAACAGATTGTAGATTGTACGTTAAAATTTTCTATATTTTTGTACGTGTTTCCGTTTCTCCGAATTACGTAAGTGGTGAAATAAATAAATGCTATAAATAGTTAGAATGTTCTACAAGTTTTAAATAAAGTGTTACTCAGCGATAATAAAGTGTTCGTGCACGAGTGATATATTACAAAATAGTGTGTTTAAAGAATAGCGTTAAGTTTAAGTCGTGTAAAGTTACGTAGTCTATTTAATAATTAATTAATAAATCGCTAATTAATTTCCTGTGTTTTCATGTGTCTCCCAAAGCCACGAAACGTGACAATATTAACACACATATCGCACCCCGGGTGCAATACTTTCAACATTCCAAATCTTGTTTAAAGTTCTGAGACAATACATTACTTTCGTTTTGTAATCTGCCTACATTTGCTAACCGCTTTGTTGGCTTCTGTTTGAATGATTTTACTCCCTTTATACAATGTCTAAATGTATAATTCTCTAATACATAGTTTTTTGTTTGTGTTTTATTTCTTACATACAATACATAAATTTTATTTCTAAAATAATATTATGTATATATATATATTATATATATATTATATCTTGCTAATGTCTAAACTTAAAAAAAAACTGTACAGGTAGTTGCTTCAGAACAGACATTCATCCGTATTCTGAAAATAGCAATGTCTGGATCTTTAAGATCTTTATCCCAACACTTAATAGACGATAATAAAAATTAAAAATGTCCAGAGCGGATTTTGGAATTCTACGGCTCAAATACACTGTATTAAAAGATGATATAAGAAAGATTGTTTCTTACAAACGTATTCATTTCTTCATCCACAGAGTCCTGATGAAATATTCGGCGTCACCGCGTATTCAAATCTTCCCATCTTGACATTTGACAGTTATGTATGGATTTTTAAGATCTTTATCCCAACACTTAATAGACGATAATAAAAATTAAAAATAAACGAGACATAGCTTTACGTCGGTGTTTGTTTCTGTAAGTTTCTACATGAGATAGATATAGAGGGAGGGAGAAATATGTAAATTGTTATCTGTCAAATGTCAAGATGGAAAGATTTGAATACGCGGTAACGCCGAATATTTCATCAGGACACTGTGGATGAAGAAATGAATACGTTTGTAAGAAACAATCTTTCTTATATCATCTTTTAATACAGTGTATTTGAGCCGTAGAATTCCAAAATCCACTCTGGACATTTTTAATTTTTATTATCGTCTATTAAGTGTTAGGATAAAGATCTTAAAGATCCAGACATTGTTATTTTCAGAATCGGGCCGATTGTCTAGTGAAGCAACTACCTTCATTTATATGTATAAATAAATTTAAAAGAAATAAATAAATAAAAAATATTGTTTAAAGTTTTTTATTCTCGTAAATTAAAGCGGTTCTTTTGCATATCAACATGACAAAATATCATTATTTTCATATTTTTAAATTATCTAAGCCTCTCAGAAACGAAGCTATTTATACGGGAAACGTGTGTGAAAGTCTTTATTGGGTGGCCCAGGACTTACGACGTGTATGTCATACACAATGAGGACCTTCAAATCGTGGCAAAAGATAAGAAATTGGAAATTTTTGACTTTCATTGTCACATTGGAAAGATTCGTTAAAGAGGTAACAGAGGCCTCACAAAGTTCAACTGACGCTACTTCTAGAGATGGCCGAAATGGAGAAATGCCAAATTTTGGACAGAAAAATAAGTTTATATTCTATAATTTGTTTATTTCTTTTCTTGTGCTTTGTTTCATTAATTTCTATAGCAAAATACCTTCAGAATATTTTGAGTTTGTCCAAATTTTTCAGAACACAGTAAAGGATTTTGTCCCAGGGACATCATTAATCAAGATATATTATAGATGTCTCATAGAGACTAAATTATATTTTTTATGGGAAAGTAATGGTGAAAGTAAGTCATCTCACACCTATAAGGGATATTTCTGTAAAAAAAATTCCTATCAAAAATAGATATCTCATTAGTGACATCTGTGGTTAATTAAAGGGAATGAAAAAGCTTTGGATGCCGGTCGCTCTACGGATAATTACAACGTACATACGAAATGGTTTGTAAAATTTAAATACAAGTAAAACTTCCAAAACTTGAAAATGTGGAAATGGTGAACGTTAAATGGTGTAAAGTGATCACTTAAGCCAGCCGTATGATGGGTTGTAAGCCCTATGAACACCTAAAGACTTCCGTACCTACTTTCCCATAAAAAATATAATTTCGTCTCTTTGAGACATCTATAAATAATATATTTTAATAAAATACCTTTAAACATTATTTTTGTATTATTGTAGGCATACGGTTTAAGTCTGCAAAAAAGTAAAATTTACAAAATTTTTAAGTTCGGTAGGGCCCTCAAGATGACACGCAATTCAATTTTTTTTTACTTTATAGTAATCTGTGTAAAATTACGCAAATTTTGATATATTATAAATTTTGATTTGCAATAGTGCAACTCGAAAAAATCTCAAACATGGACGGGACACCCTAGTGTAAGTTAGCTTAAAAGTGTGATCACTTAACATAATACCACGTTCACAAATTCCACCGTAGAATATCCACAAAATATCAATTTTTTGAAAGAAGTATATATGTTCTAAACCAATTTCTTTAATATATTCGAATATAATAAATCATGGTATCAGACATTGTTTCCCAAAAAAAAATTTAAGCCAGCTTGTGCTTTGGTAGAATTGAATAAATTGTACTAATTTAAAGATCATAGAAATGACAAAAATAACGAGATTACATCTATAAATTCAAATGTATGTACATATGCGAATGTTTTTATATTTAATCGAAAAAATTGATTCCGTGAAAGGTTAACCAATTATTCAATTTATTTGAAAAATATGTATATAAGATACCGAATTTATTTATTTGCATTAATTTTTTTTCAGCATTTCCTATCTCTTTCTTTTTATGTCCTACAACATTAGAAAATACTTTGCCGCCAAAAACAGTACTCAAGACTCGTGTGTGCTGTGTCTGGCTCTGTTCCCACTTTTTAACTATTTGAAACAGGTGTTGTTCCGGGTGGTAAAGTCTGCACCGCGTGACGAGTTTTCGTCTCCGGTATTACAAAGTTCTGAACCAATTTTGACAAATCTTATTCCATTATTTTTTAAAACGCTGAAAAATGTCCCATCGTTCACTTAATTAAAATTGTATTTTTTTAACGAGACACAATACTGGTTACTTAATACAAAACTTACACAAAACATATATACAAAACAAAAATAATAATAAAACTTAATGCAAAAAAATATATCGCTTATTTCAAACTCAGCCCAATACCCCAATTAAAATAGTCTTCGGCCTGCTCTAGCAACATGCATATTGTCACGTGTCGTGGCTGCAGGAGGAATTAAAGAAAACGCTGGAATTTAATACAGGATTTATTGATTACTGAATAATTAATTATTCAAACGTACAAAGTCGCTTAACACTATTATATGTAAAGCTATTCCTTAAATTAAACTGTTTCGCAAATTTATCTCTCGCAAATAGACACTTTTTATTCGCTTTGACACTTTATTCACTATTCACTAGAATATTCCATCCAATTTCCGCACTTATTAATTTCGCTACGTAATTTTCGCTGTCGGATTACGGCGCGCCTGGCCGTCCTGGCAACTCGCAACTTCGCTTCTATTATCGCTGTCAACGCGCGCGCCCAAAACAATTGACTTCTTACTCCCGTGTGCCGTATTTATATTCGCTAATGCTGAAATTCACAGACGTTTCCCACGTTTTCGAGAAGTTCCTCGTGATTTTCAGACTTTTGGAGATGTTTATCGATGTTTATATTGAGCCGTAGATTACGCTAGGCCGTTCTGGAATCTTCGGTAGTACTGTGATCATTCCAAGCAACTGTCACTTGATGAGTGCGTGATTATTTTTAGCCCCGTTACAATATATTTAATGTATCAATGCATTTTGATCATGTACAAATTAACACATATCCTGCACAATGATTAGGCGTGTACATGCAGATGATGAACTTCTTATTTTTCTTATAGTGCCATCTCCTATCGGAGATCGAAGATCATATTGGCGATTACGACCCTATTAACAGCCGCATGACAGCATACGTAATGTTAATGATAGCATTGAAAGTATTAAACAGAAGATCGCCACCACATAGGTGCCCACTTCACGTCATAACTTGCATAATGGAGCAATCTGTTATGCAATTATAAAAAATATATATGTCCGTGATACTCAAGCTTTCTTATCTTGATAGTCCGCAGTAGGTACTTCTCATACACCGGACCTCAACATTCGTCGCTGTATCCCAGGTAACTTTCAATATTCGTCTAAAGAGCCACATATCAAATGCATTTTCGGAGTAGTTCTTGGTTTAGTGTCCTCTATCCCGCAAAAGAGAATGGCGAAAACATAAAACAACAAAGCATTCGCATTCAGTTAGGTCACGGTTAGAAAGTAACGCATTTCTTGCCATCTCTATTCAATTATTTTATTATTATTTTACTTCTTGAGATGGATCCAATTCTCCTACACCCACGCACCTGGCGAACTAGCAAACAAAATCAAATTTGCAGATAGGTAATACCTAAGTATTGACACAGAATAGGTAACATACTCAAACAACGCAAATTAGAATGCAAATTGAATTTGAGATGTTCTGTAACGAGTTTTCTGGACTATTCTGAGCAACTCAGCATAACACCAACAACTCACAAGTTCCATCGGCGACAATACGAAAATTTATAGAAAAGCCGAGAAACTCTTAACAGAAATTGATATGAAAATTAACCAATACAAGATAAAAAAGGTAGTTACACTTAGCGCGTAGGCACCCATTTATATTTTCTATACAGCATTTACAAAAATATGGCTTCAATAAATTTGCATGTACCGATCTTCCCTTAGCATAGTTTTATCTCTAATATAATAACCTTCAAAATTTTGTAGCCATCTATGCGCATAAATATTAACTATAATAACAATTCCTGCTTGAATTAGGTGTTGATCCTCGCTAATAAATTCATTGCGGCGTCCTTGACAACTCTCTTGTTTTCCATTACAAATACAAAATAAGCAGTTGGAATATATATTGCAGCACAGGGTTGTGGGAATTGTTGATAGAGGCTTTGAGATTTGAGTTATGCATAACGTGACCATTTATTTTTTTACTCAAAAAGGGACAACGGTTTATTTACATCGACTAGTAGGTTCACAATGGAAGAAAAGACACATTTTTAATAAGTTTTATTTTATTTATCAAAATAGTATTTATTACAAGTTATTACAAGAAACATAAATGCTCAGTTATTTTTATATAGGTACTGATACACATGCTCATTAGTGACACGTGAGCATGCGCAGTATTGAGCTTCTTGAGCCATTGCTATTTACTAGCATGTTTGTACGCAAATTGTTAGTAATGCGCATGCTCATTACTAGCATGCTCAAAAATGAGCCTGCTAATGTCATTCACCATAAGAAGGGGTATCTTTTGAGCATGTGTGAACAAGCTTGCTTGTGAGCATGCTAATGTCATTCGCGGCTAGCATCGATTATTAATGCGATCTTCTCAGTCCGCGACAGATGAAACAAATATGGCGCGTTGGGGAGATGACAAAACATTACTTTTCGTTACTTATTATAGGAATAACGAATGTCTGTGGAATACTCGATCACCGCTATGTAAAAATAATATATCAAGAAATAATGTTCATGAAACTTTATTAAAAGACATTAATGATTAAAATCTTATAATAAAAATTATAAAAACTAAAATCAAAAATGTGCGGATGGAAACTCGGGAACTGTTTTAATTTATTGGTTCACTTGAATTTCCTGTTTCATTTTGCAAAGTTTCCATTTTGAAAAAGAGCGTCTCTATTCTATGACAAGAGCATGCCAGTAATAAGCATGTGTGTTTGATTAAACCCAGGAACTGTTTTGATTTATTGGTTCACTTGAATTTTCTATTTCAGTTTGCAAAGTTTCAATTTTGAACTAGGGTTCCTCTGTATTCTACGACAAGAGCATGCCACTAATAAGCATATATGTTTGATTGTTTGTTAGCTTTGAGCATGCACATTTTAAGCATGCTTATTTTAAGCATGCTCAAAATAAGCATGGTATCTGTACCTTAAAGAAAAGACTAGTTCTACTGGTGCATTTGTACCAGGCAGACATAAAATATATTCAATTAAAATGCAAAAGTTTTCATGATTAAGATTTTTGGTGTGAAATGTTTGAATACACTTCCACCTAACGAGTTTCCGTCAAAACATTTAGATTATTCCATTCGGTTACTTTTTGCGACGTGGTGTAGTTAGAAATTAGTGAAAATTCATTAAATACTTTTGTGTATTTATTGCAATCAATATATCCCTTTTCAATCAATACATCCAATGCTTTTTGAACGACCGTGACGACGAAAAAACCCAAGTTCACTGTTCCAAAAATATTCACGAATTTTTTTATAAAATTCTGTGGTCATACTTTTCACAAACTCTTCGTCAATATCACAAAACGGGACAACTTTGTGTACCGAAGCTTTTTTCGAGGACACCGGGACGGAGAACTGAAAAAAGGAACTGCCCCGTTCAAAACGGGACGTATGGTCACATTAGGTATGCATGGCGCGAAATCCCGACAAACAATGGTGCGCAAGCGTGCCATTTCATAATATATGCATGAGTGTGTATAGTGTGTTGTATACATATATATATATACAAAGAATGAATGAATGAAGCCGTAGGTACTGGAATATTACCCTAAAATATGGACGCCAGCCTGTTGCGCCAAAAATCGTTATTTTGAGGTTATCTCAATAAGTTTACATTGTATCATATTTACATATTTTGATATGCTCTTTTTGGCACACTTTAAAATGCCGCACATTTGAATGAGGCGTTTTATTCTACATCTGTTTATTATATCATTAGAAATATATTTATATTTACAAATTTTCGTTAAAAAAAATTATAATTATTGTATAATTTTGGATTTTTAGAAATTTTAATGTTTTTTTTTTCAAATTGTAATTATTACAGAAAAGTTTGATTACTACCAACGGCGGCCTGATGACGTCACGGAATATTTAACATTTTAATTACTCCGTCGATATAATAGGTACTTCACTACGAATTTCGAAAATTTATGGAATTGGTTCACACATGACAGCAAAATTCGGTTTTTTGGGAAGAAATAAAATAATAATTTATTTCTTTTAGATTTCTGCTTAGTTTTGGAAAATTACATTACATTACTCAAATCTGATTCAGACTATTTTAAATCATTTGACTCTGGAAATTCATAAAGTACGATATTGCTGATAATTGAATCTATCAATATCTTGATTAAATTGACTGACAAATGTTTTTAGAGTTTAATCTTCAAAGGGTGAAGTGTCTTATCAAAGCTCAAAACATCTGAAATTTTAGAAATATACTAAATTACTGTAAGTGTTATGTTACATGATTTAATTCGTCTTTAATTGTTAAGATTTTCATTCGCCAAAAGGAATGTACCTAACAGGAAATAAAACGAAAAGAAAATTCAAATGGAGATAAAGAAATATTTTTACAGAATTTTGACATAGATGTTTTTCCAGACATATTTGATTTTCAGTCAATCAATTATTTAATTACATCATGGTAAACTTAATTTACAAATAAAGGGAGTAAAATAAAAACTTGGTTTTTATGGGTTAGTTTTTGTTATGAATAATCCCCAAATAACAATTGTTTAGAATGTCCGTTTGTAATCATAACTAGAATCCAATAACTGATCTCATTCCGTTTTCAAAATAAATTTCGAAATTGTTATTAAAAAATAAAATGAAAACATTGACTTTAGATTTTTTCAGAATTTCTTTAATATTTCAGGTTAATGAAAATTAAATCTAATAAGTGCATCCATCACTATATCGTAAATATCATAGGTATTAATCATTTATCTAAATATATAATTCTCTATGTAACAATGGCGGTCATTAACGCTACCAGATGGCACAAATAATGATGATGTAAATAAAATGAGGTACAAAAAAAATATATAAATCTCTCCATAACAATATCTGTCACTGCTACCAGATGGTTTAAATAATAATAAGAAAGCAAAAAAATTAAAACTATCTATTTAATCATATTCATCACTAACGTTATCGAGATGCTACGCTACTCTAGATAGCGTTGATCTCGCAGCCTTAACTGGCGGCCGAAATGTATAATAAAAGTACGTCATTTTTAACGGGTGTGTGTTATAAATACCTATTTAATTTAAACTTTAATTTTATGTACATGCATGCGTGTATAAGTAGATATTAAATGTAATTATGCAAAAGCCCACAAGAACGTCTCTCAGATACGAAGCCATTTATATGGGAAAATATGTGTGGAAGTATTTTTTTGGGCATTTACAGGGCCTACGACGTGTAATTGTCTGGCTTAAGTGATCACTTTATACAATGTAACGTTCACAGATTCCACCCATGACTGGCCAAACATCTATTTTCACATCTAGTTAAGCCGCAGGGACCAAAGAAGAAATGAAGGGCGTACACTGACTGCATTGCTGCGCTGACGGCTTTTCGGTACAGCTCACCACAACCCTTACCTAATCACATGAATTGTGTTCATTCAGAGTAAAGTTTTCACATTTTTACTTCCTTTCTTTTAACTCGTAGCTTCTGCTTACTTGTCAAAAACTTTGGATCGATTTTTAACCCTTTTCCCGTTATCCAAACGAGCTGAAACTTTGCAGGCAGACTTGTGGCGATGATAAAAATGATCTTTCAAATTTTCGTTTAAAAAAATTAATAATTATAGCATAATTTTGGATTTTTCGAAATTTCTTATTACTCCCTTTCAAGTTACTCCGACTCAAACCCAACGCGTCTGGTAATGTTTAAACTAGTAAATGAAAAAGGGAGTATAATAAAAACTTGGTTTTTATGGGTTAGTTTTTTTTTCTTCATAATGTTGGCATTATTTAAATATGACACTATTATATTCTCGTTTGGACAACGTCGTGTATAGTGTGATTCCTATCAAACAACGTGTTGTTTGATAGGAATCGGACATTTATCAATCCTGTCTTCTGCCTCATATTTTCCACCCATATTTGAAGGAAAAACGTTGTCAAAATATATTATTATCGTGTCGTCGAAGACCCTGCTATACCTACTATATTACTATAGTGCACTATATTTTGGGGGTGATATCGTAACTTTTGAAAATTGTTAAGGCGTTGATTCAAAATCTTGAACATTAATGGGTTTTATTGAAATCAAATGAATTAAAGATGTAAATTGAATGAATAAATAATAGCTGGGCTGAGGGGAAGATTCGAATTATTAATCAGATTTTACTAATTTTATTGGGGCATTCGATTAATTTTCGCTATTCTGTCTCACAAGTCAATAATGCTTAAACGAATTTAAAACACTGTTTCACTGGCCTAATAAATAATATTGTGGAAAGACATCATATTAAAATTTTTTCATCAGGTTCCATGTATTTTAAATACGACACAAACTAAATTATTTAATAAATTAAAAAACTAACCATGTTTTAAAAATTAAAATATTGCTCCACTTTCTGTATTGGCTTGTGATATATCATTTTTTCAATAATCAAAATAGACGATTATCTTAAATTTATTAAAATTAATGCAAAATCTCTCAGAGTGTTAACTTACAATTTATTTTTTAATTTACGCTGTTTTTAAAAAATATTTTACTTACTAGTGGTTTTTTTCAACCCATTTTACATAGTTAACAACTTTTTTACTTAATTTATCAATAATAAATTAAGTAAAAAAAGTATTGTAAAATAAAAAAAATAAAAAAACAATATCGTGGTCGATATTCCTGATTTCAGCCTTGATTAAATAGCTGGAATAAGGAATTTAGAATGTTTTTTTTGTATTGTTTTTAAAATAATAATATGTCTTCTTTTAATTTACTCTAGTAAAAAAATATCAAACATGTTAAAAGAGCTGAAAAAAATAAACTAAAAAGTATTTAAATAAAAAAAAATGTTTGTAAACAAACTGACAGAATTGGCAACAATTTTAGATAGTCGTTTACTTTGTAATATTATTGTAAAAAAATACATCTCACTAGTCCATACAGTAACGTAAGGCCTACAGAGTGGAGCAATTTCTTCACTTATAAAACAACATTGAATTTTTTTGCATCGTGTAATACAAAAAATATTATTGAAAAAATATTAGTTATTTATTAGAAAAGTAAATATAATATTAAAAGCCCGGTAATTGGGAAACGCTCTTTTACTTTAACAGTAATAAACGTATGAAAAATATGGAATGTCAAATTATACAGGGTGTCCCGTATCTCGACGTCATAATAGTTATCAGAAAAATATTTAAAAAAATCTAAGTCATGTGTTTTAAAAATTATAAGCATTTAAAAATGATAGTTCAACTTGAAGTAAGTACTTTAGGTAAGAAATATTGAAAAAAAATGCAAACTTTGATATTGCATATCTCTATAACTATTAATATTAGGTCATGGTTGCTTGAACATTTTAGACTCATAACATTGGCAAAAATCTATCGGCCAAGTTTCTGCTGCTAGCTCTTACACCCTGTATAATAATTATCATTTTCAACAATCCATGTTTATCTAATGGAATCGTATAAATGACTTTTTGTTTTCAACATATTTTGTTCTACTCACATCTAAAAGAACGGTTTTAATTCCAAAAAAAATAATATATGTATTACTTATTGTCATACTTTATTTTCCTACTGTGCGCCATATCCCAAAACGATTACACTGCCTAGTAATCCGCTGGCAATGTTTATACTTATTCTGCTCTCTTATCTATGGAAGATAATAATTACGTATTTTTAAGAGCGGGAAAATGTACACAGACATCTGATTTGGCGGCGTAAAAGTTCGCGTTCCTTCTTATCGCGTTCATTTGTTCGGTTCAGTGTTCAGTTATTGGTTCGGCGCGGTCGACGGTCGGTCGTGCGTCTCGGATATCCAAGCGTAATATTCGTCTCACAATCTGTCAGGTTCGTACTTTATCACGCTATCAATCATTTTCTGATTTTCTCTACAATCTATACACGCTGTATTTATTGCAATGTTGCCATATGTAAAACACCTACAGATACGCAGGCCGACTTTCCCACGTACTGTGTATTTATTGCTTGGACAAACGTCATCGGGAGACCTTTCCCGCCATTTAGACGTCCACATTTATATTATTTGAATTAGGTACTGTAACTTACTTTCATTGGTTTATACTTTGGGTAGGTGCAGTTATAAACATTTTCATGGTAGTTATCGCTATCCATTATACACGGATAAGACATGTTTCGATGAGACGCAGTCTTACTCGTGAACCGAATAAACCGATGGATGTTTACGTGTCAGTTTATTCAACAGGTGGTGTTGGTATATTCCCCGAGGGGTTGTTTCACTACCCTTTGTTATTATTCGAGAGCTCTGTTTCATTTTTCTGACCACAGATGGCGACAGGATCGTTGGATCAGAAGGTTAATCAGATTTTACCGTTGGGTTTAGTTTAGCAGTTAGCTCGGCTACCTTCCCTTTTAATGACGATATTTTTTGCGACTTTTGTTAGACTAGTTAACCCCCTTTTTACTCCCTTTATATTAACTCGTGGCGTCTGCTTGCTTGCTTGCCGGCTTGCCATCAAAAAAACTTTGGATCGATTTTTGACCCTTTTCCCGTGATCCAATCGAGCTGAAACTTCGCAAGTAGACTTGTAGCGACGATCAAGAAGATCTATCAAATTTTCGTTAAAGAAATTAATAATTATAGTATAATTTCGGATTTTTAGAAATTTTATTGGTTTTTTCAAATTGGAATCTTTGGATCTAAGATCTTTATCTCAACACTTAATAGACGAAAATAAAAAATAAACCAGGCGTAGGTATACGTCTAGTTTATTTTTTATTTTCGCAGGCAAGGCAGGTGGTTACAGTTTTCTCCAATATATTCAAGGATAATTTGTGTCGACCGACCCTAACAAAAACCTGTGCCGGCCGCACGCTAGTTAGAAGAAGGGAGAGAGCGAAAGTTGGCGCTCTCCCTTTTTATAGCAGCGCCACCTTGTATCTCCGTTAAGGTCCCCTGCCTGAGTACACCACATGGAGTAATTACCTTTGGTTTGCGTTACCATAACAATCATGTATTGATCCATATCGTAAAATACTGTTCACTTCGCCAAACGTGATGAATATTATATAAAACAATAATTGCATTATTTTAAAAGTCGCTAAAAATCAGTTTTTTTTACATACTAATTTCTTTATCCTGAGTGTACCACCTACCTAAATATTAAATTAAAACTAAGCAAAATGCCTTCAAACGTCCCATATAATATGTATGTATGTTTTCTTAGGTATTATAACGACGAGCACATGGGAGAATATTATATATACTAGCTGTATACCCATGAAAAATCAGGGGAAATAATAATAACGGCTTGCCTTGCATGACCGCGCTACAAAATGCCGCACGCCGATTGCGTGTCACACTCTTATCTAAAGTTTTGATTTCAGCAATTTACGCATTTTATAATGGACAGACGGATAGAACGAAATTATTATGTTCGATAATGATAAATATATAATTTCACTATCGGCTACACCAAAATTAATCTAACAACGATAAACAATGTTCGTAAAATACAACATTTTCATCACGACTCTTGTCTTGCAGATAATAGCGCTTGAATTAACTGCGACATTTGTAGGCAAAAATCATTTGCAAATAAAAATTGTCGTCTAGGCGTTATCAAAAAAATTTCATAATCCAAATTATGATATTTTTGACTTTCAGTAATTTTTCTATACAGGGTTATTTGGAAAACATTAATAACTTCGCAGGACTATATTTCTGCAGTGATTATGAGTCGAAAATGTTCAAGCTATTATGACCTAATATCAATCGTTATGGAGATATGCGACATTAAAGTTTGCATTTTTTTTCAATATTTCTCAGTTTTTTTTTGTAAAACGTTGGATCATTATAGTAACTTATATCGAATATGAAAAAATCATTCCCCTTAATACAAGTCAAGTAAAATAATAAAAACCTTCGAATTCTAATTGAAATGTTTACAATTGGAATTTTTTCAGGGTTTTTATCATTTTATTTAACTTGTATTGAAACGAATGAATTTTTCGTAATCGATATAAGTAACTGTAATGATAGTCCAACGTTTTACGAAAAATTAAGTCTGAAATATTGGAAAAAAAAATGCAATCTTTAATGTCTCATATCTCCATAAATATTAATATTAGGTCATGATGGCTTGAACATTTTCGACTCATAATCACTGCAGGAATATAGTCCTGCGAGGTTATTAATCTTTTCCAAATAACCCTGTATATGAATTTTAAAAACAACTCGTCAAATGTCGTAACACAATAATAGGTATTGAATATATTTTTCTGGTTCGTTTTGACCCATCTCAAATACAGATCATTGTATAATATTTTTCAGGCGCTTTCAGTCTGTACATATATAAATATATTTGAAAAAAAAAGCGAAAAAAATTAATTTTTTGACAAATAATACGACGTATTCAAAAATCGTCTGAATTTTATTTCGTATGTCTATTTTACAAAGCAGGTAGTTTTTCAATGCTCTTTTTTAGCGTAGATTCAAAACACATTTTACCCGAAAAACAGCCGAAAAAAATATATTCTATGTCAGAACTACGGGGGTGGTTGAACTAGCGAAATATAAAAGCTATTTTTATACATATAGAGGGTGTCCCGTATCTCGACGTCAAGCCGAATCGGGTGATAGCCAAGTCACAATAGTTATCAGAAAAATATTTAAAAAAATCTAAGTCATGTGGTTTAAAAATTATAAGCATTTAAAAATAATCAAAAAAATCTACACCCTGTTACGGTCTTTTCACTCCTGTTGCTACAATTTTTTTATTTTTTATTATTATATAATCCTGAATAATGCTTCTGTAAAATTTTGTCCAAAAAAAGCCAACTGCTCCAGCTTAGAAGAAAATGTCCCTTTTTGACCAAACCAAGTATTCAAAATCAATACTTTGCCCAGTTTTAACTGACTGTTTTTTTATCTTTTAAACATTTTTCTGATAACTATTATGACTTGGCCTATCACCCGATTTCGGTTTGACGTCGAGATACGGGACATCCTGTATACACAAATAAATATTATATGTATTTTGGAGTAGGATGACCGCCAGACCTACGTTATAGTATTAAACCTGAAATATTTTCTGTACATGTACACTACAGTAGGTAAGAAGGTTTGATATTTGAGTTCGGGGTATTTTGACAGATAACAAATAATACAAAACTCCCGATTGCAATGACGAAATATCATAAACATCAAATTAACAGGTCTTTTTTATGAATACCCAGACATTGTGGAGGTCCGACATTCAATCCATGTGTAATAAAATATCGATGTACGCATTTGAATTTAATGTGATTTATATGCCATTACTGCACAAGTGTTGGGTGTTGGGTGTTGAAAAGTGATATGATGCAATTTTTGCTTCCTGTCTTGGATTTTCTGGGACAATTATTTAGAAATCCCTTACACTCCACACTCACATCAATCAACACATCACACTAATTAGACCATGTAGATTCAGGACTACTGCCCAGAGGTCTCATTTAAAATTGTAAAAGTCGAGAATGTAAATTTATTAAGTAAGAACACGGATATAAATAAATACGTCCCACCTATTTTTGAGGGTTGGGGTAGTAATCTCCGTAAATCTAGGTTATGTCTGTTTTTGAGTGTTGAGGTAACAATTATTTTTATTTTCAGAATACGGCCAATTATATAGCCTCTTCCAATACCGCCAAGCAATAGTTCTAAGACTAAGTGAGTTTCTCCTGTCACTTAAAAACTCTTTTCCTTCAAATTATCAATTTAAAAAAATATATACATACATAGTGAATATTTTCGGTTGCGCCCTGCGTGCATATTCCCCCAGTGAACCCGAATGGATTCTCATTATTACAGAATTGACTTTGTGATTGAGTTCTTGACTGCTTATTATTTATATTATTGTTTACTTGACTGCTTATACTATATACTGTATTATTAACTAAGATTTGATGTATTAGATTTTCTTTTCTTTCCTTCCAATTGTTATATAATTAGATTACACTACCTATACCTTTGATTGTAAGTGGTTATCCCTCACCACACACAAGAATATAATTATTTTTGGTGAGGTATACACACACACAAAAATATCGATTTGTAAACATTTATGTATGATTGTAGAAAAAATTTTTTATATATATATTATTAATTAAATAAAAAAAATATATATATT
>JADDOH010010370.1:0-29918 GCA_016648135.1 Agrypnia vestita
GCCCTGTTAAAAGCCGCAACAATCGTAGTGTATGAGAAGATGTATGAATGTGGCCGAAGCAAAAGTGGTGTGCCAGGATAGAAGAGTGTGGCGTTCAATCCTCTCTGCCTACCCCTCCAGGGAAACGGCGTGATGGTTAGTTAGATAGTTAGTTAGATCACTGCCTTAATTACGGACACACATCTCTAAGATGCCTTGAGAGCATGAAGAAGCCAAGATGCCTCCATTGTGCTGACGAACATAAGATTCAACACTGCACAAAAAAACAAGAGCCTCCCAAAATGTGGTTTGTATGTAGATATACTTTTCCGGTTATACTTCAGTCTCCTATGTTCACGTCATGAGACACGATCTGATATATCTCAGAGATTTCGTTGAGATAAATGTCAGTAACATATACACGTGTTGACATTTTGATCTACAGATCGGCTTAAGATTGGTTGAAAGAGACGTAAAATTAAACCCGTATAAACGACCGTATAACAGCCGATGTCGACATGTGCGCACAAATGAAACCTAAAACCATTTATACCTACATCTATATATTGTGAAAAAAAAAGGTAAGCAAAAGGCATAAATTACAACTATTTACATATTCCATTAAAATTCGTAGGTACCCAATTAAGAAATCAGAATACTTAATTATTTGTATAATAGAAATTGTCTACGTTATTTAGACGTTCAAAATGTCTACGTTATTTAGAAATTATCTCTGTGTAACAATGTTCGTCACTCACACTACCAGGAAGCTACGATGCGTTGTATGGTGCTGTTTGTTAAGGCTTAAAAATACACTTAACATCATGTACAGTCTGTGTTAAAAATAAATAATCAATGTTATTTTCACAAAGTATTTTTATTTATATTAGTAAGTTTTTTTTTAAAAAAAAGAATTATATGGCTTAAATTCGTTCCCATATCTTCGCACAAAGCTCTTTTACTGTCTGCTAGGTTCTCATGGGACGTCTGTCAAATTCACTTTGGCAGTTTTCATTATGACGTTCGAGCGTATAACTTATATATATGAAATCTTCCGAAATATCTTAGTCCTCACACAATCCTTCAGTGATTTTGTAGGCTATTCAAGTACCTGACTCAAAGAAGTGTTAAGGGAAAAAGACAATAGTGATCGAAATAATAATTAAAATATTCAGTAATGCTCGTAATTTTATTGTTTCTACAGCAGTGTAATCTGTTTTGACATTTTTCAAATGACGAATCATTTTTCTGATTTACCCGAAGCTAACAGTTCTAGTCTGAAACTTTAAAATAATAATGCATTGGACTCAGTTTATTGGAAATAAGTCTCGGGCGTAGAGTATATAAGGTCTCGGGCGTATATTTGGCTACTTATTTTAATAACGCTAAAAATTAAACGAAACATAAAATTATGGTAAAAAACTATTCGCCAGACCAACGTCACTTTTTTATTTCGATAACTACACAACTAACGCTTCTAAAAAGGCTCCAATTAATAGGACAGTACCTAAATTATTTTAATTATTAGGATAGAATTACAGACTTGGAATTTCTTTTGACTCACGAAAAATCTTTAAAAATAAAGTAATGTCAATCGTTAAGTGAAAATATAAATTATGTTTATTTTTCGAACATCTATTTACGAACATAACAGCACACACACGCATACACACACAAACACACACCTACTTACACATCAACCTTCATTACATACACGTTACCTCTTTTCTCTCTTTCTTTTATATTCCTTAATATTTATTACCTATTTTAGTGGTGAAATATAATATAAAAATGTAATATAATAAATAGAAGGTAGAGAGCATGTAAGAAGTGCGTGAATTATTATGTATATGTATAGTGTAACTAAATATAATATTTGTATGCTTGTGGTGTGTGCTGAGCTTCTTATAAATATATAAAATAAATATATTATAAACTAATTTAATTAATTTTAGGATCTACGTGGCATAATGAATATCTCCTTAGTTATTTACAACTTTTAAACTTGTCTGTGAGACGTACTGTAACAGACCTAATATTTCTTTATAGGATCGTAAATAGTTTGATTGATTGCCCCCAGATTATTAGTCTGATCGACTTACATGCTCCATCGAGGTCATCAAGACACAGTGCATTATTCTATTATAGTGGAAATGACAGAACTAATGCATTAGAAAACTCTGTAATTCCCAGATTACACTCATTAGGGAATGAGCATGCAGAGGCGGCTGACATTTTTGCTGATAGTATAACTGTTTATAGGACAAAGCTGATACAATTGTTTACATCCCAACGAAATGGAAATGGACAATAGATCTTTCTATTTTACCTTTAACTATTATTATTTGTACCTTTAACTTTATTATTATTTTATCTTATGTTTTTCTTATGTTTTTCTGTATTATTATTATTATTATTATTACCTTTTAACTATTATTATTGTAACATTTAACTGTATTTTTATTTTAACTGTCTTATGTTATTTTAAAAAAAATTATTCTGTATATTGTAAAAGCCCATAAGGGCGTTAAATAAATAAATAAATAAAATAATGTTTTCGATATAACAATAATAATGTAACAGTATTTTAATTCGATTAGAGAAGTCGCCTTAATATTTATATACGAGGCTGTTGTCCTTTTGATCCCTTTCTTCGAAGCCAAGTTCGTATGGTTAATTTTATATGAGTTCGTAGATAATTTATTTAGTAATCGAGTAACTTTTTGTGGAAACATTGTTAGGAAGACCACTATCTGGGACCATTAGGACACATTGGAGTCTGCTTTCCTGGATGGAGAATTCAATTCAAGTTTTTCGTGACCTGGTCTCCCTTCCCACGAGAGCGGCAGGGGTGGCCATCCTCGCACTAAAATTATTTATTTATTTCACTTAAACTGATGACACAATATTTCAACGAACCCTGACATTAAGGGAGCGGAGGGCGATTTATCAGTCCCATGTCGGACATGACACATGACATTTTTATATTATTAATATTTTAAGCATTAACTTTGTGGTTAGACATAATAACAGAATGATAGTAAACTTAGTAAAAACCACTACCAGATTTACGGTCTACCGGTTTCGAGACGTACCCGTCTCTTCGTCAGAACCAACACTACACTACTATATTCACAACACTATACACCCCAACCATAGTATTGTTAAACTATCACCATACTTGATCATTAATAGATTGATTGATTGATGATGAAAGAGTACCTCTCATTAATAACCAAATTAATTTTCCATACAGCCCGTTGTTTAATTTAACGTTCACAAAAAATGTGGTAACACCCACTTTAGACCTCGCCCCCTCTCACTCTCTCTCGTTAGATTCCTGAATTGTTCAGTAGGCTATAATCAATAATCGGTGCATGCTTGTATAGTGATAGTTTAACAATACTATGGTTAAGGTGTATAGTGTTGTGAATATAGTAGTGTAGTGTTGGTCCTGACGAAGAGACGGGTACGTCTCGAAACCGGTCGACCGTATATCTGGTAGTGGTTTTTACTAAGTTTACTAACATTCTGTTATGACATTGTTAGTTCATTAATAATTTTTTTAGATTAGATAATTTGTTAAGCGTATTCGTTGCTCTAAATAATGTTTAGATTTTTTTTGAAAATCTCTGCATTTGACGTATTACCAAGAGCGGACACAGTACAAAGAGCAGTTCAATAATATATCCGAGTTGTTCACTTGAGGGGTTTCACCACCCTGGGAGGGTGACATTTAGGTAGGATAAGGGTATTTTTTTATAATTATTTAATTGAATGGATTAATTATTTCATTATTTTCATTGGCACTTGTTCTGTCCAATCTCGGGCAATATATGGAAATATATGTTCAATCTTCGGACAAACAATACCGCTTCCCGAGATCGGATATAAAAATTACTAAAACCACCGATTCTGAAATCGTTCAAGATGATTGAAACACAATTATTTTATATTTTAGGCAATAAAGGAAGATTATGCAAAATAGCTTCTATCAAAATTTTGTATACAAGAGTAAAAAACACATAGCCACGATGAAATATGTTTTAGAAAGAGGTCAGCAAATTACATGTAAAAATAATACATATTATTCGCGGCTACGATCAAAACACAAAAACTTTGTTACTACGAAGTATTGTGTTGAAAGAGACTATTTCAACCATAATTCTTCCTTTTTATAACCTCACTTTATTGATTTTTTCAGACAAAAATTGCATGATTACACATTTTTTCCACATATTCTCTTTTTCAAATCTTTTTCGATAGAAATAATAATGTTTCGAGTACTTACTCGTAAAAAATAAATAAAACACATATTCTTTATTAATTAAAAAACAAATATACATATGAAATCAATTCAAATTTATAAGACATTTTAAGACACTGCAAAATTGTTAAATGTATATTTTGGAGACGAAACAGCAACTTATTAAGGCCCACGTTTAACTACTGGTTCACTGGAGAATTTTTGGAAAAAAATTAACGCCAATGCAAATTCTGAAATAAGAACAATTTTTCTGAGTTTGCAAACTATCTCATAGAAAATAATCATAAATTTGACTCAAAAACAGGGGTGGAAGTATAAAATACCAATAATAAAGGTTTAAAATTATATAATATATACATAATCATAAGGTGGTTAGCTAGAAAGCACTTCTAATAAATAACCAAATCAGTTTTCCATACAGCCCTTTGTTTAATTTAACTTTCACAAAAGATTTGGTAACACCCACTTCAGACCCCGCAACCTCTCACTCTCTCTCCTTCGTAGATTCCTGATTGTTCTGTAGGCTAGTTAATGCATGCTTGTCCTTGACAACATTAACATGCATGTGATAAATATTGGTGAAAGATTAATAATACCATGCTTGTGGTGTTCAGTGTTGTGAACATAGTAGTTTAGTGTTAGTCCTGACAAAGAGACGGGTACGTCTCGAAACCGGTAGACCTAAATCTGGAAGTGGTTTATACAAATTGAACTAACACTGTTATGCATTTATACCCCACATATATAGAATATGTATCTATGTAATTTTATTTTTTAAGTATTTCAAGAAATTTGTAATAATCTCAAAAATAATGTAAAGTAATATTTTTTATGTTTATAGCATTAACTTGTGGTTGGACACAATTATTATTTTTAATTAATGAATTTTGTACAAACCACTTCAAGTAAGTAGTTTAACGTCTGCCGGTTTCAATACCACCATATCTTCGTTAAGACGGACGCATACTAACTATCCATTACTTATTTTAGTAAACATTTTTTAATGGGGGCGTGGCTACAGATATGGTGGAGATAATTGACAAGTAGACACTGAATTATTATTTGATATATTCTCCATTTCGTCAATTATTATTGTTGCCAAGCTCCCGTTCAAAAATTAATTTGTGAACTAAAAGATCTAATGAATAGTTAGTGTGCGTCCGTTCTAATGAAGATACGGTGGTATCGAAACCGGTAAATACAAAGTTTTTAATTAATTGAATTTAATAATCATAGTATTTTTTATAAGACCACTTGGTCAAAAGTATTACTAACAATTATGATCGAGACGTATCGTATATCGTATATCGTATATGGGAAAAAATCCAAAGGCAGTAAAATTTAATACTTGCTATAAGCATATGACATATTTATATGATTAATGCTTGTAAGAAAATAATATTCAATTATTATTCATTTCCCTTAAAAATTTGTTTCGATTTTATCTTTTATATTATTTTTTTTGATCTATTTAATCTTCTAATAATATTTATCTGGTATATTGGTTTAATTATCTTTATTTTATCCTATTATTAATTTGTTAAAGGTTTCTAATTATTACTATTTGCTTGTATACCTACTAATCATCATTAATAAATATTGCTCATTTCTTTTGTTCATTTATCTTAAATATCTTTTATTTATATTATTATTTTTTAAATATTTACTGTAAAACGTATTTTGTGTTAGGTATATAAAAATCCTTTTAATTTTCCTGTACTGTAAAAGCCCACTAGGGCGTTGATTAATAAATTAAAAAATAAAAATAAATCTTTTTAAAAAAGAATTTTTAAGAAAGAATCAAAAGGTTTGTATTACCAAACCTCATATTTGTAATTCCAATCTTCCAAAGATAATGCCACCCCATTAGACAAGTTCCGTTTTTTAATTTTGGTTTTGGAGTACCCAATATGGTAAAATAAAATGCGGCGCTGTTGGCAGCCCTGCAGGGAGTTCCCCCTAGCCATGGGGGTGGCTAAAAAAATCGTCAAACTTTCCTTTCAATCGGCCGTCCCGGTTAACTAGAATCGGGATTTGATTAAAAGTTTCCAAATTAGAAAATAAACAAATTATTTAACGGAGAGAACACTCCGCAAAGGCATCGGTATAGATTCCCCACAATCGCCAGCCCACCATTCTTCCTGTCCTGGAATAAATTTAAAAGTGTTAAAACATTTTTAACACCTTTGTGGAGGTGGATGAGTCCTCCGGTTTTGGATAGAGTTGAACTCAAAGGTCACCACTCCATTTGTAGAGTCGGAGATATCTGCTGCGGTTGATGATATAAAAGTCGCGATGGTTTGACAGAATTTATTTGATTACAAAAACACAAGTTATAAAAAATACAGTAGTGTACAAAGGTTACAAGTGATAGCGTGACGTTCGAAGGTCTGACGGCAAGGGCTTCCGCTATACGAGCCGTTCACTAAGGAAGTGAGATGGTTTGTTCTGCGGGCGCATGCTTATATAGTTATTCAGAACAAAGGAATAGGGGGTGTTATGATTTTCTCTTTACTCGGCCGCGCGTGTGGGTATTTATCTTAGATCAGCGAGGTGCGTTTCGTCACTCCGATAGTCTATGCTTTCTGCTATACCTTGGTCGTCGGTCTGGCTTCATTTGCCTTGCTCAGTAATCTTGTCTCAACCTCTGTATCGAGGGCGACGGCCTGCCGTACTCGACGTCAGCATCTGTGGTAACCCATTACACGGGTGTCTGTGTGTATGTGTCTCGGACCACCACACCTTCATTACGCATTTTAAATATTCTCAAGTTTCTTATTATTGGGGGAATAATCGTCATCATCTTCTACTGTCAATCCACGCTTTAAATACTGTAACAAGGCTAAAAAGAAAGTGACAGTTGTTTGAAACGATCACAACACTTTCGAAGATTCTAGAATGGCCTAGCGTAATCTATAGCTTTCGGGTAGCATCGAGAAACATCTATAAAAGCCTGGACGCCACGAGAATGTTCTCCTAAGTAATTGAAACGTCTGGAGGTTTCGATATCAGCATTAACCAATATAAATAGGACCGCGCACGGGAGTGACGAGTTGTTGTAGTTTTTGGGCGCATGACGGCGAAACCGAAGCGAAAGCAGCCGCGAGTTGCGAAGGCCAGGGTGGCCAAACGATTGGTGGTTTGACAGCGATAATCTGGAAAAGTTCTTACGTAGCAAAATAAACCGAAGCGGAATAATACGTGCGGAAATTAGATGGAATGTTCTAGTGAATAGTGAATAAAGTGTTAAAGCGATTATAAAATGTCTACTTACAAGTGATAAATTTACGAAATAGTTTGATTTAAATGAAAGCTTTAAGTCAAATGGTGTTTAGTGTACGTTTGATTAATCAATTAATCAGTAATTAATGAATCTGTTATTAAATTTCAGTGTTTCATTAATTCCTCCCGCAGCCACGACACGTGACAATACTTTTTTTTGTTTTCTGCTTGTTAATTTCATGTTACTTTCAAAGCTCTTATCGTGAATTTCCGTAAAAAAAATCAGCGAATAACGATCGATAGTGAAATGTGGGAGACGCTTCGAGAAGTCTTGATTCGGCAGTGGATGTAAAAGTCTATATTCCTTAGCACTCTTAGAAAAACTAAACTCTCTTTATATATAAATAATATGAATAACAAGTAACATAAATATAATTGCGAAGTCGGCCGAGAGCCGCGAGACGGCGTCCAGGGTGGCCAGTCGTGAATTGCGAAGCGACAGATATCGAGCGAAATCTTCGAGCGAAGTGCCTAGCTGGCGGCGAAAATAGGCGATAAATACTACGAGCGAGAATTGAATGTTCTGCAAGTGATAAATGCATGTTATCCAGCGATAATAAGGTGTTCATACACGAGTGATATATTGCGAAATAGTGTAGATAAGGAATAGCGTTAAGTTTAATTCAATATTTTTGCACTGTTTTATTGTTGTATGTTTCTAACCAAAACCAACGTCATCTCTCTTTAAAATGATTTATTTTGTATTAATAGTGTTTATTTATAAAGGCTTTAAATCTCATAAAAAATGCTTTTTAAAGTTATATAATTTTTTTTAGTAAAATGTTTACTCTTTTGATTTACTTTTGATATTAAATATAACTGCAAAACATCAGAAGAATAAAGCTATCTAAAGATGCTTAGATTCTATTCCGGGCGCTGTGGGTGGGCTGCAAAAGGAAAAACGGCACGGAGACTGCATACCTATTGGTCCATGGAACCGGATCTATTTCTACAATTCAATACATAATTCCGTTCTGTACCTAATCACTATCTAAATGGAATAAAATTCCCCGTAAGATCGCTGCAATAGAAGCAGTATAATAAAATTGCAGTCATTCCATAGCATTATTATGAAGAAAATAATATAATCGGTAGTCTCATGAGAGCCGAAAGATATTTATTTGGGTATTGAATGCTAATATTATCTTTATATATATAAAAAAAACAGATGCGGACACAGAAGTAGAGAAGAAATAGTAGATTGTGAGTCCAGCGGTCAAGTCTATTGCCTAGTAATCCAATGGTTGCGGGTGAAAGCCTTATTTCAGACAAGAAAGATGGTCCTATAATTTTTCATAGCTCATGTGTTTATCTTTGTTTAACAATAGAAAGAATATAGAAGTGAAACATAATTTTAAAAATTAAGAAAAACATTATATATCAATACAATACATTTTTTTCAATACAGGCTTAGTAAATCAACTCGGTAATATCCTAACATAAGACTAGATGGAAATTTCAAAACCAATATGCTTTTGATATAATGATTCTAAGGCACAGAGTCAATACTTAGATGATTTAAGTTACGCCTTAAAAATAATATTTTGTATTGAAAATTACGCTTTTAGGGCGTACCTTAACCTTAAAATCATTTAAATCTCTGAATTCGGACCTAAAATACACAAAAATGCTTTCAGAATCAGTTATCAATTTTAAAATTGACACTACCAGATAATCATATTCAAACACGTCGCTTTGTATTCTTGACATATGCATAGTGGCGCTTTTGTTTCTAATATCCTTAATTGCGACTTAGTGTAAACATGAATATGGTGCAAGTTACTTATTTTAAATATTAAAAATTCATTCACTTTAATATAAGTAAAATTAAACGAAGATTTTTTCTGAAATTTTTGCAAAGTTTCAATAATTTTATTTTACTTGTATTCAATATTATTTTGGATATTCCATATTTAAGTAATTGTAATTTTTTGTACTGTAATAAATTGCACTTACGTGTATTATTTCTTTAGTATGGTCTGGCGCGGTGACAAATTATATCGTCAACTTCACTATAGATAACAATAATAAACTCTGATGCACTTTCGCATAGTTTATAGATAAAGATATTTCATAATTACTTATGATTAATATCAAGGAGACGGAGATTATGCGTTAAATACATGTCTAGACGGCAGACGCGTCCGACACTTTTTTGTTTTGTTTTACAACTAAATGCAACGAGGATTTGTGGGTAGGGAAAGGAACACATAAATACAGTTAGGTATCAATCAATAATAGTCCAACGTTAAACTGAAGACAAGTTAGTAATATTGAACAAAAAATGAAAATTTTGAAGTTGCTTGTTTCCATAAGTATTGATGTAGCTAAGTACATTGTTGTTTAAACATTTTAAACTCATAATTTAGGCAAGAACCTACAAGTAAGATATTGTGGGCTAGCTCTGTTATACTCTGTATTTTCTTGGACAACATTATGATGAAATTAGATATATAGGAAATAAATTAGTAAAATTAATTCATTTTAGGGAAGCACTTGATAAAATAAGTTTTGAGTAAGTTGGAGTATAAAGACATAATTGAAAATTGTAATTGTAAAAGAGTAGATAAGTACGTGTATTTCACTTTACTTATCTAAATATAATAATTTTGTTGTCTGTTCGCCCTTCTCTGTCCTCGTAACTTCGTATAATGTCCGTAATTTCGTTAAAATTCACGGCTAAAAACACGAAACTAAACGGCCGGAGATGGGGGTTGAACCCCTGAACCGGCCGCTTAATGCATATTTCTACTGCCGCTTCTCTGTGGACCGTTAAAAGTAAACTATTTAATTGTAATAGATCTGAGGAACGTATGTCGCGATGAATGAAAGAGACATAGAGCGTGAGAGAGAGAATGGTAATATAAGGACGAGCGCCATTTGGGCGCGCGTTTTTTTTTATTGAGACTCGACCGCCATTGGCCATCGCTTATATTTGTAACTCAATATTTATTATTACCGCAATAAACGAAGGATTTCAGCGTGTTTAATTAAAGCCCCAAATATCACAATAATATACTAGGGCTCAGCAAAGACGCGAACCATTTCATGTTCCGTGATTTTTCACGGGTGTACGGCTAGTTAATAATAGTGTTGTACACGATAAAGTCATAAAACACGGAACGGCCACAGCGGCTTTCTGCGCCGGCGCCACCACGAGCATAAGGCCACGTTCACATGGACCGCGCGGTGAGAGCGTTCACATGACAGCGTTGTGCGCGAGCCAGTTCGGCATCAACATTGTTAGAGAATGGACGTGGAGGAGGCAATTTGCTTACGTATTTTATACCGAAAACTGAAACGTCGCAGAAGAAGACAAATAAGATACTGGGTGCATCCTATTTTAAGTCAAAGTCTTTCTTCAAGCCTGTTTTTTACTTTATATCCCGACCTGAGACTACATGAAGAGAATTTTTTTAACTATTTCAGGATGTCAGTTACATCCTTTGATTTTTTATACGATTGCGTTGAAAATGATTTAAAACCCAGTGATCATGCTATTATAAGGTATTGCATATCACCAAGATCTTCATTTCATTATTTTATTCGAATAGTCCTTCGAACTAAGATTCCAAATGGCATCTCTTTTTTCAATTTCATCAATAAGCAAATCGATAGATACGTCTTCACTACTCATTTTGTTCGATCTATGCGTCTGTCCGTCCCAAACCGCGCGGATCAACTGAACGGGCCGATACAGGCTTGTAGGATCTTGATCCGCGCGGCACCGCGCGGTACCGCGCGGGTCAAGATCTTGCGCGCGGGAAGTAGCGGTGCCGCGCGGTACCGCGCGTTAATGTAGACGATAAACTCTATTAAGATCTTGTACCGCGCGGTGAGTAGTTCCGCGCGGTACCGCGCGGTCATGTGAACGTAGCCTTATCTTGTATTGCCCAGCTGCCCACGCGAATCTCGTTACGCAATAGTCACCTTTATGGAGATAAAATCAACATTTAACGTCGTGATATCAGATACAAGGGCGCAATTACGCAACACACCTCTGGGCTAAATCGCAACATGGACCTGGTCAATTACCACACAAAGTAAATGCCACGGGCAAGGAGTTATCGACTAAGAGTCCTTTAAATTTCTTAAGCCGTCGGCTAAGAAATTTAATGTTTGCGCTAAGCTGGTTTGGTGAATGTTAACTCCTGTGTGCCGGTGATGTAACGTAGGTCTACATGTCATAGAAAATATTAAAAATCTACCTTATTTACGTAAACTAAAACGTCACATTTTTTGTAATCATCGTCATTTTTACACCAAAATGACTAAATTAAACTGTTACGAATGTAGGGATTTTTTAATTAAAAAATATTTATTCATTACTCACGTATTTTCGGCCAGTGTGTTTCGTCCAAGCAGAATATTGCTCGTCGCAGTTAAATCGAGCAAGAAAGAGCACGATAATACCACACGTTTCATGTAGGACAGAGATGGCGGTTGCTTGGGTTTCGGTGAAAGAGAAAACATTATCGGAAGAGCGCGGCAGACTCGCGTAACATGTGTTAGACAAAGACTAGTTAGTTGGTAATGATACGTTGGCGTGAGCGCACGCAAATTCGATACGCCATGATTTTATGATAATTTACTAAAATAATGCAAATATGTATGTTTACCTTACATAATTATATAAAAGGACCTTTATAAAGTCTTATCTGTATTGAAAATATATATTTTTTACCATATATTAAAAACTATGTCAATTTTTAATCATGTAATACTGTGTTACACCACCGTTATCGAAGGTATTTTTTAGCACAGTCTTTTAAGAGTTAATATAAGTAAGCGCTAACTACACTTTATTCATTCCAACAATAAATATACAACAATAAGCAGTCTCTTCATATATTTGAAAGAATACTGATTTATAACATATTTTTCAATCATAATAATTTCGTTGTCTTTCCACCTGTCCGTACGTCTATCTGTCCCCGTAACTAATTGAAACTTCCATAATTTTATTCCAATTTACGGCTTAAAAAGGAAATCAAACGGCCGGAGATGGGGCTTGAACCCCGGGCCAGCAAACCCGAAAGCGGTAACGATAGTGATTTTGCTATCGCCGAACTTGGATTACCCGTCAAAAATACAGTAAATATAAGACTGAGCAAAGTTGCGAACCATTTCGTGTTCCGCCCAGTTGTCAGGGTTTAGAATATTACATTTAACTGCCTGCAGGGGAAATATAAAAGAATGTATTCAAATATTTTGATTAAGTCGTTATTACTATTTCACGTGTGTCGGCTATAAATAAATAAATACTTATTCTTTAGGAACCGGCATGTAAGAGTACCTACTGCCATTTTGATAGGTTACGGCTAGTATACATAATTATTTAAAATATACATCGTTTTCAAGTATATAATGTCAGGATATAATGTAAACAAAAAATAAAAAATCGAAGTATAGATAGTACCTAAAAATATATATATATATATATATAAATGAATTAAGTACTCAGTTAAAAATAATTTATACACAACTTTAAAAAAAAATATGTGGATGTTGTTACGGTGAGATCGGAGAACGTTGTATCGTAAAAAGCGATAATTTAAGCCAATTAATACAGGCCTTAGGCCCTGGTACATTCTATAAAGACTTCTATACTTATTTACTATATAAATGGCTTTATCTCTGTGAGACTTCTATAATTTATCTTAATTAATAAACTTACAATTTACTACAAAATAACGAACCATCTAAAATTATGATATCATTTTTCTCACAGTTTCTTACATTAAATATATTTCTCTAAATATCAGTCAATTAAATAAATAAAATCATGAATTGTGTTAGCGAAATAATGCTACCATATTTGTACAGTGAAATCCATTCGCTTATATTATTATCATCACTTGGAATGGAACCTAGTTCAAATACTTTAAATCTGGAGGTAAACCAAGTCTGCGCTCCGCTTTCTATTTCCTCAGTGCGATCCTGAATACTGTCATACTAAGATCTGAGATAGTCTCTAGAATAACGTAGTTATAATGAGAGAGAGCTGGATACCTTATCCGAAGGACGGATAATTGATGCTCACGTAATGGTAATGGATAATCAATGACCACACATAAGCGTCCCTAACTCGCTGGACCCACAAATTATTACAGGAAGCAGTTGTATGCGGAAGACGGTCATTAGGAAACGCATCTGTCCTTTAAAGCCACGTATTCACTAGGGAATAAATTTTCCCTCAACATCACGCGCGGCATAGAGTCTACGTGACGTTCCGCGACGTCGCGTAGACTCGTCGCGTGCCGCGGCAACGTTGCCATGCGCACGGCTCCCGATCGAGTGCACGGGGATATCGTACCGCGCGTCAGTACCACGTGGTATGTTGACAAGCTAAGACGCGTGCGCTACAGTTACGTATGCTATGATATGATATAAAACAGCGTTCCGTAATATTGTGTCTTGCTTGGCTATGGAAGACACAACCATTTGTAATAAATTTTAAAAATCAGTTATTGTCATTCGAATGAAATTGACAAATGATCCGTCAGACATTCTAAGAGCGCATAGAATATCCATCCTTCTTCCTATTTTCAGTAAATACCCGTACCCATAACCTTTTTCTGCTCTTACGTTTCGATAAACTCGTTAGAATAAATAGATACGCAGCACTAATCATCATAATCCTTTTGAGCGACATTTCCGCGATATGTGAGTCCCGGTGTGTACGTCAAATGACCGCGTCATTGTCCCCGAAATATGAGCGTAGATGTTGATGCGACATGAATTTATCCCCTATTAAATACATGGCTTAATGGTTGTACACGAACTGAAGAAGAAAATGAAACTGTATTGAGGAAAAAAGCGTCATTGGGTTTTCATGGCCGTTCAGTAGCATGTTCGTAGTTTTCTGAGATATTCTGGTGTTTGTGTCTTACTTCTCTGACCATATGTGCTTCCTTATTAATTCTGAAGTAAAATAAGAGATATTGAAGAATTCTAGATATTCTCTAATTTTTGGGAAGGGTTGAAAGCCAATAACTAGTTCATAAAAATTGTTTGATGATATTTAAATGATTAGTGTATCTTTATATGGTGAGACAGATACTCGAAACTCAGTACACTCCCATATAATTTGCATGATATACATTATACGTATTACTTATTATATTATTTACTTTTACTTTTCCTCCTTATTATCACTGAGTCTTATCTATGTCTGTTAAATAAATATTTATTTTTATTACTTTTTGTACTCTTTGTTGAATGACCATATAAATATATGAATAATGAAGATGTGGACTAGCGCACAGTGCTCCGTATTTAATTGACTGCTTAATAAACCAATACATATATTATAGTAGGTTTAAATAAAATAACATTTTGTATCCCTAGTTTTTGACTGTGACAAGTCAAACATTTTCATTTTTGAGTTCACAATGCAATACTAAAAAATATAAACTGTGGTCAAAAAATATCACAACTTTAAACAAACTTACAAAATTTTAAGACAGAAAATAGCCTTCATTTTTGATAATTCATAATATGTGAAATTTTGAGACGATACCATTTTTTGGTTAATTACTCCCTTTCTTTTAACTCGTAGCGTCTACTTGTCTACTTGTCGTCTTGTCTGCTTATCTGACGAAAAAACTTTGGATCGATTTTTAACCCTTTTACCGTGATCCAATCGAGCTTAAACTTTGCATGTAAACTTGTGGCAACGATCAAGAAGATCTTTCAAATTTTCGTTAAAAAAAATTAATAATTACAGTATAATTTCTGATTTTTAGAAATTTTAATGGTTTTTTCAAATTGGAATCATTACCAATGTTTGATTACTAGCAACGGCGGCCCGATAACGTCGCGGAATATTTTCTAAATTTGAATTACTCCGTCGGTATACATAATTAGTACTTCACTACGAATTTCGAAAATCTGAATTGACTGTCAAATGTTTTTAGAATTTAATCTTCAAAGCATGAAGTGTCTTATCAAAGTTCAAAACATCTGACATTTTAGAAATATATTAAATTACTGTAAGTTTAGTGTTATGCAATATGTTTTAATTCGTCTTTCATTGTTGTTATATTTTACAAAGAAAGGGAGTATAATAAAAACTTGTTTTTAATGGGTTACTTTTTTTACTCCCTTTCTTTTAACTCGTGGCGTCTGATTGCTTGCTTGTCTGACGAAAAAACTTTGAATCGATTTTTAACCCTTTTCCCGTGATCTAATCGATCTGAAACTTTGCAAGCAGACTCATGGCGATGATCAAGAAGATCTATCAAATTTTCGTTAAAAAAATTAATAATTATGGTGTAATTTTGGATTTTTCAAATTTTTAATGGTTTTTTCATACAACTCAGTAAGTTGTATGAAAATACTCCGATTGATTAATGATTGATTATGAATGAAAATGCTGTTTTTTGTTTTTTTTTTCAGTACTTTTATTTGAGAATACTACTACTATGTATTTTGGAAGCGTTCGTTTTCTTCTTCAACGACAACTTTTCAAGGTTTCCAAAATATTATGTTGGAGTAACATTATAAAAAATAGTGAGTGAAGAAAGGGAGTATAATAAAAACTTGGTTTTTATGGGTTACTGTTTTAGTCTCGAATTTTAATGAATGTTTAGTTGCAATGTATAGGCATTCCTATATAAATAAAAGTCATCATCATAAATGAAAGTCATCATCATTTTCATCCCCTTGTTCTGGTAGGGTCAGGAGCCAAATATGAAATTAAAAGTCATTAATTAAACACACTCGAAGAGAAACACCTTGAATTTCTGTTATTTTGGAAAAAAATCTCACAAAACAATTTTTTGTTTATTATTTTCACGGTTCTCTAAGATGAATTTTATCTTTTTAAAATTTTATGCAGGTATAATACACCCGACAATCAGAATATACTCAATTAATAAAATAAAAGCTTTAGCAAACAACTGGCTTACATCCAAAGGTAGAACAGCAACTGAAAATTGACTTACTGTAATTGCATAATAATGTCTATAAATAAATATATATATATATCTATATAAATAAATAAATTAATTAAGGAAAATAAAAAATAATCTTAAACAAAACTTTAACCCTTTTTACATTAAACAATATTCTACACATATTTACACTTGGACTTATGACTCACTCAACTTATCACTAATTGCACTTGATACTTTGTAAAATACATAATTATTACTTTATGAAAACAAATATTATTGACGAATTCAAAAAAATATTATAATTGTGTTCTATAACGCCACTCTGGGATAGGCGTAGCCTAGTAGAGTGGCATAATCCACAAATCTAACAAAAAAAAATGTGTAATCTTATCTTATATTTATATTGTTAAATAATTATTAAATACCTATATATTGTAAACAAGGATATTTTGAAATAAAAAAAAAATAATCTCATAATGCAGGGAAAGATTGCCGGAAGTCGGGGCCCTGGAAGAAGGAGGACTTCGTGGCTGAAAAACTTGAGACAGTGGTTTGGCCAGTCTACTGTGGAGCTGTTCCGGGCCGCAGTAAACAAAGTCCGCATAGCCAACATGATAGCCAACGTCCGGTAAACGGACAGGGCACGAGAAGAAGTAGAAGATAATAATAATGTACATGATGAATCATATCAAAATTGGTTGGTGAAAAAATTTTAATTTGAGAGTTTGATAACTTAAAAAAAACTATTAAAAATACAAAATATGGTGCGCAATAAAATAAAAGGCCATGGTTGATACGCACATTATTTGATTTATTTCTGAGAATTGAAACTTTGAATCCAAGTATATCAAAATGCCATTTTTGGACATGTCATAGTCTAGAACTAGGGATGCGAATTGTATGCGATGTGTTCTAGGACTGTAGTCATTTTATATGACTATAGACAGCACACCGCAGACCAGAGAACCGGTAAATATTGGTGGTCTTGGTATTTTCAAGCTTCAAAATTAAGCTGCTGAATTTCAACCTCATAGACAGAAGATTGAAGCAAAAGAAACATAATTGACGGTTATGACGAATCAGATTGAAATTGAATTATTTCGTTCCACATTAATGTAACATTAATTACAACGGATATCATCTCAATGAATTCGTCAAAATGTTTAAATTGTGTTAGTATGCACGGACGCATAATAAAACCGGTCTCGAGATATTTTGATGAGTCTGTGAAATCTCATCAGCAACTTTATCTTTATTACGTATATATTTTTGAATCAATTTTATTGCCCAAGATTTTTGGTTCCTCCGTAATCTTATTCAAGGTATAGGTGATAAATACAATTCAAATATTATTATAATTCTATTTTTAATCTACAGGGTTATCATGAAAATATAAATTAGTTAGTTAGTGAGTTGGCTGTCAAATATTGGACAATATTTTAAACTTGTTATTAATACTCAAAATAGTACATCTTTGTAATTAAATTTAATAAAAATGGGAATGAGTAGGAAGGATACGAATGGTTATTTTGATATTAAAATTATAATTCACAATTTTACTGAAATTGGATATTACTATAGTTGTGATTGTAGACATAGAATTTAATTAATAAACTAAATGTGAAATTTTCTTTTCAATTAAGCACAAGAAAACAGGTTACAGGTGTACAAGCCAACAGGATTGAGACCAATGGGAAGACCAAGATGGAAAGACCAAGGCAGAAAATTTCTAGGCAGAACTGTAGAAGGAAGGCGTGTGTATAGCAGACTACACCACAAAGGCGATGTTAAAGGTAGATTGCATTCTGTATTTACTTCCAAGTTCCATGAGGTTGCTATAAAGGAGAATACTATAAGAGACCTCCAGGCTCACCAACTGCAAGAACGTCAATCAATTAATTAAATTAACTAAACACGTCACAAAAATCACTTAGACGTATTGTGACCTCATTAGTAATCGAACCCGGGACCTCCGATATGAAAAGCTAGTGTCACACATATGAGAATCGCCAATGTTAATAATTATTAAGGAATATAGAGTTAAACTCATTTTCACTTCATTTATGTAAATGTCAGATTCGTGCACAAAATTTAAATTCTAACAATCCAGCCAGCTGAATAAATTTTTTGTGTGATAATTCATAATTAACAATAAAGTCTAAAAAAAGCAACCCATAAAAAACAAGTTTTTATTATACTCCCTTTCTTTGTAAAATATAACAACAATTAAAGACGAATTAAAACATATAACATAACACTAAATTTACAGTAATTTTTTATATAAAATAAAATAAAAATCTGACATTTTAGAAATATCTAAAATGTCAGATTTTTTGAGCTTTGATAAGACACTTCATACTTTGAAGATTAAATTCTAAAAACATATGTTAGTCAATTTAGATTTTCGACATTCGTAGTGAAGTACCTATTATGTATACCGACAAAGTAATTCAAATTTAGAAAATATTCCGCGACGTTATCGGGCCGCTATGCTAGTAATCAATCTTTTCTAATGATTCCAATTCGAAAAAACCAATAAAATCTCTAAAAATAAGAAATTATACTACGATTATTAATTTTTTACGAAAATTTGATAGATCTTTTTGATCGTTGCCACGAGTCTACTTGCAAAGTTTTAGCTCGATTAGATAACGGTAAAAGGGTTAAAAATCGATCCAAAGTTTTTTCGTCAGATAAGCAGATAAGACGACAAGTAGACAAGTAGAGGCTACGAGTTAAAAGAAAGGGAGTAATTAACCAAAAAATGGTATCCTCTCGAAATTTCACATATTATGAATTATCAAAAATGAAGACTATTTTCTGTCTTAAAATTTTGTAAGTTTGTTTAAAGTTGTGATGTTTTTTGATCACATTGTTTATATTTTTTAGTATATTTCTGCAAAAATGAAAATTTTTGAGAGTCTACTTGCGAAGTTTCAGTTCGATTGGATCACGGGAAAAGGGTTAAAAATCGATCCAAAGTTTTTTCACCCGGCAAGCCGGCAAGCAAGCAAGCAAGCAGACGCCACGAGTTAATATAAAGGGAGTAAAAAATTAGATTATGTTCACTGGGCACATAACAAAAAAATATCTACAGTAATTTGATTTGACAAACAATGCAATAGAAAAAAGGCTAATATAGTAACATAAAGGGCTGTACTCTCAACATGTAACTTGTATGTATGCGACAAAGATGTTTTATGTTCTACCGCAGATAGGAAAAATGTAGTTCCGTAATAACAGATTATTTTTTGATATATTGCTTATAATTGAGGCGTTTATCCTCCACTGTTTCAACCAAACTACTTGACAGATGTTTTCAAAAGTTAAGTTTTTGCACCAGAAATACACATAATAAATTTGAAATAAACTTCACTGGCTTTATTATTTAAATTAGAGCACCTTATAAGATACGATACTCACAGAAGAAACATTTAAAATCAAATAAACTTGTATTTATAAATAAAAGTCTCTGGACACAAATTTAACTAGAACACTTTTCTGTAATTTGCGCTGATTATCTACTATAAAATTCCACATGCAGGTACTTTTTCTTCACGCCGTTTCAAAATTCGCTTGTTTCATACTATTTCTATGACCTTGCCTTCTGCAATTAATCGCAGCTATTAATATAATATTGTTTTTCACGTGCGATGGTGTCACTGTTTATAAAAGGTCATAGATTTTTTGAAATTGCTCGTTTACACTCGCGTATGCGATCAACTTCTAAGGTATTCCAAAATCTTCTAAAATGAAAAGAACCGTTCGTAAATTCTCAATGATGTTTATTTTATTTACGAATCTAATAACAGTAGGTATTTAAAAAAATATGATTAGGTATTTTTCATTTAATTAACGATAATTGATTATTATGAATGTATTTGTAATAAATAATAAATGTGATGACCGGATCTCGCTGGTACTGACGCAAATATTTTATACTTTGTACGTTTGAACTCTATTTTAATTAAAAGCAAAGGATAGGAACAAACAAAAAATATAATATTCTAAAAATTAATCTGAAAAACTTCTGGAAAATATTTGATCGTTATAGTTTTTTTCTATAGTTTCGAAGATAAAATGACACACATATTTACTGTGAATATGTTGTGTAATTTAAAACACAGGTTTAAAATTCAAATGAATTATTTAGACCGATTTAATAGAATATGAAATTAAATTTGAACAAATAAATTTTCTCATTGGGCAATCCGACACGTATTCATTAATTCAAAAAGATTTATTTAATTTATTTTTACCCCAAATATTCAGAATTTGAGTAAATTATGTATGAGGGAAAACATTTTACGTCAATTATGTTAAGTTCACGGGAGAACCTACATTTCCCGGTATATTAAAGTAGAAATAGTATAAAGAAATAGTATCCCATATATATATATATATATATATGTTCTTAGAACACAATTACTGGATATAGCCACTGCGGAATTATTATTTAATTAAGGTTCTTCTTTTTCTTTCCTGGTTAATTATAGAAGTTTCACAGAAATGAAGCTATTTATTAGAAAGAATTAGAAACATGTATGGAAGTTTTTTCTACGTTGGCCCAGGGCTGACAATTTATATATTCTACTCTATTTGTTGAATAATTCGGAAGAATATCATAGTATTACTTAATACTCCACATTCAAAATATATAACTATCATTACCAGCTGCGAAATCTATGTATACTGTTTCATAAGAAGAGGCAACAGATGTCACAGATAGCATAGAACTTGAAATATATGAATGATTTCTATTTTGAACATATATTTATGCAACTTTAAAAAATTCGATATGTGGATTTTCTTACGATGGAACTGGTGAACTTTGAATTGTGTAGAGTGATCCTTTAAGCCAGCTCATACAGGTTGTAAGCCCTGGGGTATCGTACAAAAGACTTCCATACATGTTTCTCATATAAATAGCTTCGTCTTTGCGAGATTTCAATATTTATGTGTTACATGAAACGGATATTATATACGAACTATATATTTCACTGAGAAGCAAATCTCAACGTTTCGCTGAAGTCTTATTCAGCATCATCACCGGCAGTCCTATTACCGCGGGAATGTAAGCCGTACTGATTATTTCTTCCGAGATCGTAAATTATATGCACTTTGTTGTGGAGTGTTCACTTATTCTACGATAGAGTTCGCCAGTGTGCAATATATACTAATTACGTAGAATCAAAGTCGTGAAAACAGGGCGTAAAATGCTTGACAGTTTTATCTTGAGTTTAGTGTCTTGACCGTCGTCTCTATAGAAATTAGGATGTTTGATATATTTCAATGGACTCTCTAACTAATCTAGGTATATGGCCTGGTTCTATTGATAAGATTTTTGTCTTGTCAAATCTGATAAAATTACTGAGATTCCCTTTGGATGCATGTTCGCAGATTACTGATATATTGCGATTAAAATTTTTCAATTGCCCTAAAATGTTTCCTCAAACGTGTAGTAATATTGCGTTTGGTTTTTCCTATGTAGAATGCTCCACAATCGCATGGAATCATGAATACAACTGGTATATATAGAGTTCCATGCGAACAATTTAGAATATAACTATGTAAAATGGATCATTCCAATTTAGAGCAGTCAAAATATGTTCGTTGTGAAATATTTTCTGCCCAAAAAAATGATTACTAAATATATGATCCTTAAAATTCACCTGATATAATTCCCTCCAATTTCTGAGGGATGATAATTATCGAAAAGTTTAGAAAAAATGTAAGTTTTTTCTAAACTTTTCAATTGATTTTTTCAATTGAGCATGCAGAGGCGGCTGACATTTTTGCTGATAGTATAACTGTTTATAGGACAAAGCTGATACAATTGTTTACATCCCAACGAAATGGAAATGGATAGTAAATCTTTCTATTTTACCTTTAACTATTATTATTTGTACCTTTAACTTTATTATTAATTTATCTTATGTTTTTATGTTTTTCTTATGTTTTTCTGTATTATTATTATTATTATTATTATTACCTTTTATTGTTATTGTATTGTATTGTTATTGTTATTATTGTTATTATTGTATTATTGTAACTTTTAACTGTATTATTATTTTAACTGTCTTATGTTATTTAAAAAAAAAATATTCTGAATATTGTAAAAGCCCATAAGGGCGTTAAATAAATGAATTAAATAAAATAAAAAAATAAAAAATTGATATCCGACACAATTCGAGACTGACAGTATTCCAGTAAACGAGTTCCAGTCTTGCTTCCAGAAATGGGAACGCGATCTAAGTCAGTCTATACAGGCACAAGGAGAGATACCTTGAAGGTGACATCTATTCAGCTCTGTTCGTATATTTTAAAGGTGGTTTTCGGGAAACAAATTGTCACATCTCGTGTATGCACAAAGGCGTGTTTCGTAGTTCTTATCAGATTTCTCTCAAACTTTTCTGAAAAAATTAACATAAATTATAAATATCTCAGCCAAGTTCATTAGCCAATATTTTCTGCCAACTGTCTTCAATACGGCGGCTATTTTAAAATTTTAAGAATTTGTAACACCGTGAATATTGGTTGTATAGCTAGACCGCATTCAAAAGAATGTGCGCAAGAATATGCGTGTTGTTACGATGCAAAAAATGAACACAAAGGAAGTTTTTCTAGTAAGTAAGTAACCGTAACCCTTATTAACCGTAGCCATTTTCATTCCCCTAAGTCCCCACAGATAATAATATTTCCTGGCGTATCCTAGTGTAATGCAAGTAATTCGGTTGAATTTCATTACACAATAAAGTATATTGCTCTCAAAATCCGTAAAATAAATTGTAGATTTTCTCATTAGCGACATCTGTGGGGATTTAGGGGAATGAAAATGGCTTTGTACAGGCCGCATGGAAAGGCAATTACAACTCATATGTGAAAGCTCTCCACGGAATTTGAACATATATACAACTTCCAAAAAATGAATAAGCATGGTATATTCTATCATGGGTGGAAATGGCGAATGTTACATTGTGTAAAGTGGTCACTTAAGCCAACCATTAAGATAGGTCATAAGTCCTATGTACACCCAAATGACTTCTATACCTACTTTCCCATAAGAAATACAGTTTCATCTCTGTGAGATATCTATAATATACATTAATTGATAAAAAATATATATTTATTTGGAATATCATATTGAGGCTTGTACTACGGGCTTGCCAGGCAACTTTCCCCCGCTTTCTTCTTACCGGACAATGCTATCGAATAGTCTTTTGATTGTGGTCGACCTATAGCTAAAAATCTAAATATTTATATTTTTAACGCTTTAATAGGCTGTGAGACCCAATTACTGAAGAGAAGCACTTCACAAAAACACTCTGGCTTGAGTAAATTACATACATAGTTCACTTGGGAGTATCCAATGTCATGCCCATTGGACCTCTAGTATCTCTAAGATCCATTCCTTGCAGGCACACAGAAAATCTACCTTATTTTTCTGGATAGTGTCAGGGTAGAATAGTATGGTGCTCTATCCTTTCTACCAACTTGTGGGGCGTGCTGATAAGTTTGTTAATTTTTTTTATTTTTATATATATATATTTATTTATTAGTAATTGTATAGTAGATTACTTCATTTACCATGCAGTTTATGAAGTGAGTACCTTATATGGAAGCGATCTTCTGTCGGATGCTTTTAATACTGTCATAGAATATATCGCCATGATCACTCAGTTTGATTAAAAGTTGCACACTATGCATTATAGTGTGCCTATTCATTACATCCGTTCTGCATTTTGAAACATGAAATAATACAAGCTCTCGATTACACAAATAATTATTTGGTACGTACAGACCATAATTCCCTAGTAAGTTAAATTATTTTATGAATCCTAAAACTATGTTTTGTGTTTTATGGACACAAAAATATTTAATTTCGATGCATTTTTGGTATGAATTTAAAGAATTATATTTATATTAAAAGTTATGCGGTTTGGAATATCTGATACGGAATATCTACGATTATTAAAGGAGGTATATATTTACTTCTATCTGTTAATGCACGAAGTGTATGACCGGAAAATTACTGGTATAGAAGGATTAATTGCAAATAATGACTTACTGCTGGTAGTCATGACAACACTCTCAGATGATAAAATGCAGGGAAAAGGAGACACTTAACGAGTTCTTCGACAAACTTAACTTCAAGAATCTCGAATAAACATTTCTCACACTGTGTATATATAGACAAAATATAAATAGTAATAACTATTTACGTACCTATGAATTTTTGGCTAAATTATATTTTAAATGTTAATATTTAGACAATCTTATATGTATGATTTTAGACTAATTGGAATTTCATAAAAACTGGGAGTTTCTTTAATTAACATTTTTTATGGATCATTTACATACTCGTAACTCTTAAAACCCACTATGCAATATATGGGTCACCACTATATTTTCTGGGATTTTCTGTATATATCTGACCTCTCTGACCAACGTTTTGGATCCCATTGCAGGGTCCATCATCAAGGCCAATTATGGTCAAACATGTAATAGCGTGCTGAAAGCAAGATGTGCCCTAGTTTGCGTTAGTCTAAGTACTGGCTTGCAATACTTAACCTTGACATCAACACTTATTCGTCACATCAACCCTGAAGAGGGACCCCGCAACGGGATCCCAAACTTTGACTGGAGAGGTCAGATATATACGGCAGAATATCCCAGAAAACTACATGCAGAAGGCTCTGAATGGCCGTGAAAACCTGAAAATATTTTTTACAGCAATATTTTATCAAAATAGATAGAAAACCACCTAAGGCCAGCGCCTAACCAAATCAAAAAATTTGAAACGGGTAGGTAGGTAGGTAGGTATACAGTGCAAATCTGACCAAACTTTATCATTTTATTTAACTTGTATTGAAACAAATTAATTTTTCGTAATCGATATAAGCCACTGCAATGATAGTTCAACGTTTTGTAAAAAAAAGTCAGAAATATTGAAAAAAAAGCTTACTTTTTTACTACTTATTTACCATCATGCCGTTTCCCCGTGGGGGTAGGCAGAGAGGATAGAGCACCACACTCTTTATTCCATATTAATATGAGATATTATTTGATATAAGACCATGTCTGCTTGAACATTTTTGACTCATAATCGAGGCAGGAATATAGTCCTGCGGGGTTATTAGCTAGAATACGCCCGAAAATCAGTTTTTTCAATTTTTTTAAATGAAATATATCATGCAACATTGTAAATCAATATATATATATATATATAAAGAAACCCGTGTTTCCCTGTCCGCCAAGTTTTCTCCACAACCACCCACCGGTGGTTATGGTGGTGGACAGCCCTTGGTATCACATCGAAAATATGCGAGTTTGGTGGGGGTGGCTGAGCGTGGGTGCCGAAAATGTGCTCTCTAGCACATTGTTTTGTTATGGAAAGGCCGCAAATGCTTCAGATTGTTTCAAAATAGGCGCGCCGACCGTGTCGGTGAGTCTAGAAGGATCCGGAAAAACCTGCTCTAGAAAGTTCTGGAAGGAGAAGGTTCTAGAAAATTCTCGATAGTTCTATAAGGTTCTCAACTGAGTGGCGGAATGTGTCGGTGTGTCTAGAAGGTTCCTGTACATTCGATAAATTTCTTGAAAGTTCTGGAAGGAACATGTTCTAGAAGGTTCGCGAAGTTCTATGACGATCCAAACAGTGTACTAAAAATCTACGCGTGCGAAGCCGCGCGGTCACCGCTAGTCTATTATATAGTAAAATTATCAACAATATGCACAGCAAACGTGGTTAGGTATGCTGTTAGAAAGGGACAAATGTCGCGCTACGAGGCATTTCCTGACCGCGTAATGTTAAAATACGGTGAAATCAATACACCGTCTCGTTCGCCTTATTTAACTCTTAAAAGACTGTGCTAAAAAAAAAACTTTGGGGACGGTAGAGTAACACAGCGTTACCCGATTAAAAATCGGCATAATTTTTAATATGTGATAAAATATACATATATACAATACAGATAAGTATATATACTTAATATAATTATGTAAGGTAAATATACATATTTGCATTATTTTAGTAAATTATTATAAAATCATGGCAAATCGAATTTGCGTGCGCTTCCGCCGGCGTCCCAATAGCAACTGAATACAACGACGCGGTCACCTGCTCGCTTCAGTCGCATGCACTCCGTCTTTGTTAAGCACGTGTTACCCGACTCTATCGTACTCATTCTATATTGGTTTTGCTTTCGCCGAAACCCAAGTAACCGCCATCTCTGTCCTACATGAAATATATGGTATTATCATGCTCTTTCTTGCTCAATTTAACTGCGATGCACAATATACTGCTCTCTCTTACACACTGGCCGAAAATACGAATAGTAATGAATAAATATTTTTTAATTAAAAAATCCGTACATTCCTAACAGTTTAATTTAGTAATTTTGGTGTGAAAATGTCTATTCGATGATTACAAAAAATGTGTCGTTTTAGTTTTCGTAAATAAGGTAGATATTTCATATTTTGTATGACAGGTAGACCTACGTTACATCACCGACACACAAGAGTTAACTGCGCCTAATTTTTTTTCTTTAGGACTGCATATTGGAAAGGATCTACGGTAATCAATTAATAATAATTCAATAGTTGAACGACAATATTTCTCAAGAAATTGAACAAATTATGTCCGAATTTCGCCAAAATGTTATAACAATCATAATATCATACAAAATGTTAGTTCAATCACATAATTTACATGTGATTGAAAAATGCTTGTATTTGTAGCGTCTATGTAAAATCAGCCGCTCGGTCGAAATTATTTATTTAATAGTATGTTTCGAAAACTGAATAATTTTTTCTTTTTCAAAAACAGCAAAATATTTTTTGGTGTCATTATTAATATAATTAATAAAAACAAACTTAGTTTTCACCACTTTTACACAAAGCGAATGAGGCTAAAGTGGTGTGCTAGGATAGAAGAGTGTGACGTTATATCCACTCTACCTACTCCTCTGGGAAACGGCGTGATGGTTAACTATTTAGTATCAACTCTTCTCATTAAAATCACTTTTTGATGTATTTACTTAAAATCATACATATATTTTTTATAGTAGGGCATTTTAAACACAATTTAGGCCTTTTTTCAAAATTCATAAATTAAAAACATTGGTCGATAGAGTTACGAATGAACAAATTAGAAGTGAATGTAATGCTGGCTGTAGTGTGGTAAATAGAATGAAGAAACGAGTGCTGAGATGGATTGGTCATGTGGAACATATGAACAAGGAAAGGATCGTTAAGAAAATATATGAGGCGAGTGTTGAAAGCAACAGGAATAGAGGGCGTCAGCGAAAGACCTGGCACGATCAGATACTACAAGTATTTGAAGATGGCCCTGTTAAAAGCTGCAACAACCGTAGAACTAGTATGAGAAGATGTATGAATGTGGCCGAAGCAAAAGTGGTGTGCCAGGACAGAAGAATGTGGCGTTCAATCATCTCTGCCTACCAGTGCAAGGAAATAGCGTGATTTATTTATTTATTTTAGGGAAAATTAACAGCATATTAACATATTAACAAATATAAAATAATGGATTTTAAAATTATGCCAATTACAAATTTTCCACTCAATATAGTAATTTGTTAGAACATAGTTTTATTTATTAGAACATAGAATATGGTAATTTATTAGAACAAGTGTGACCTAGTAAAATATATTTTTTTAATTATTTTAACAGCGAGTGGAGAGGGTGGAGAGAAATGTGGGACGGGAGTAGAAGGGAAGATAAATTGTAGGAATTAGTTCGGGTGCGGTTGTGTAGATATTGTTTGTTTTATGTTTCTAATCGTTGAGTTGAAAATGTCAATGTGGTGATAGTTAGTTAGTTAAAAACATTTATCTTGTCGATGACTTTTATTGAAGGGTATAGAAGAGTGCGGGAAAGCTGTTTTAAAAGAATTTATCGAAATTCCAAATATCACACATCGTGAATGCTTTAGAAGAACGATCCTTTGTCACGCGAGTGATGTTTAGAAATCAATGTCTCAATTTCTTCCCAAGAGAGAGCGCTATACTTTGAACAGAGCGCTCCTATAAAATAACGTGTACAAAAAAATTTGGATGATAAAAAAATTTAAGAACTTAATTAATTTTCTTGTTGAATGAATACACAGCTGTTTTTATTATATGGATGGCAAATCTCTGTCATAGTCGGTAGAAAAATTCACCTAAAATTATTAGGTTTGTACCTACTTCTAAGATTGAAAATCGTTGTAAGGTTTTCTATTAGATGAAAAACTCTTCTCTACATCTACGTGGTAACACTGCCACAGTACTGACATGTTAACTATGAAAATACCTGTAGGCTCTAAACAGGTGACCCAGTTTTTAAGCCTTAATTTACCTGAGATAAAATTTAAAAAAAAAAGTATTTTAATGCATTACGATTTTTTAAATAAATTTGAAAAGTTTTAATTTGCTTTTGGTCTAGTGATTAAGACTCTCGAGTAGTGATTAAGTGGTTGGTGGTTTGAGGCTATTCCCAGGAGACCACCGAGTTAGTCCTGTTTTCATTATACAAGCGTTTTTACTTTGAAAAAATACTCGTAAAAACGCATCTAAATACTTTTTTCAATGTACTTAGAAAGTATAGATCACTTAAAAAATATATATAATTACTAATGGGAGTTTTATTATAAACTCAACTCGTATTTTTTATTGCAAATAGACTACTTTACCAATGTTAAGGTGGTCTAGTGGATGAATGTTCACGGTTCGGTAAATATTTTGGATCGATGCATATTATTCTGTGTGTTTGTTTCTAAGTGGTTTATCTAAATATAGGGGATTAGAAGCAATATTAAGTTATAGTCTAATTGTATATAACGAAAACGAATTTGAATATGATCCTTTGTCAAAAACTGTCATATTCACAGATGTTTATTTGTTTTAGAAAATATTTTATTATTAAAGGCATCTAAAAAAATTCTAGTTTTAAATTCAAAATCATATTAAAAGCATGATTTTAAAATCTTCGCTCTGACTTTAAGATCAGTTATAAAAACTTCCATCTTAATTTTTTCGATTGAATAATGGTGCTTTAGCCTCTAATCCCCTCAATTGTTACAATTTTTAAGTAACTAGGTATTTTATAAAATCCCACCTTTATAATTTAAAGAAAAGAAATAAGGTAATTTTAAAATTATATTTATTCTTCAAAGAATGATAAAATATGGTTCTAATTTATGTGGACAGTAATCTTATAAAATGGTTAAAATTTGTTCTGGCTTCTCTTCCCGTTTTCTCGATTCGCCATAATTTAATGTGTTCAAACAAATTTGGAACCATCAATAATAATTTTAGCTAAGATCAACAAGAAATGGCTAAAAAAGCACTCTTAAAATCGGCCACCAAGCCATGGCGGTAAAATTTCCTTCAAAATGTGCAAATGTTATGCAGATTGGAAATGGCAATCGAGCCTCGGGCACACTACCTTTCATCTCTGTCGCTTTCCATACAGAAACATGCAAATAGAAAGA